>JAJMHO010000067.1:0-114269 GCA_030566085.1 Geotrichum histeridarum
TGACGCCAGACATTGTGGCAAGGACGGAGAAGGTATCGTAGTTCAATGGAGATAACATGCTCAGTTTTGTAGGCCGAAAGGTTCCGAGGACGACGTAAGTGCAGCGGTCGATCGGATTGATACTTTTCTTGAGAGTTTCATAACTCGCTAAAAAGATTTCAACAAGGCTTTAAGAAGGACTGGCAGAAGTTGTACCCGAAATGCTAATCTTAAGCCTGCCCGTTAGAAATCATCCATCGAAATGTCTGTAGCACGTGATTGTATGATTCTTGACGTCATGTACAAGATCGTTCTGTTTACTTCATTCCAGACACCAACAATTCTCAACTAGCAAACATGTCTAACGCGCAATTGTCACTCGAGTCAGTCAAAGCAGAAGTCGATAATCTTGCAGCACTTGTGCACCGCAGTGCTAAGGCTGTGGCTGAAACCGGACAACGCGTACTGCGCATGGAGATTAGCGACGAGCGCAAGGCCATCAGCACGATTCCTAACCCGCTTTCTGGGTCCTCTCTACGAGAACAAGCCAAGAGCGAAGCCAATGAAGGAAATGGCGATGCAGTAGGAAGTGAAGACCTGGTAGAATTGGTTACTGAGCTCCAAGGTCAATTGGATTTGCTGGATATGCGCTCTGTCAGGCGGTCTGCAAACAGCACCAAGATTGCTGACGATGAGTTCATTGCGGCTCTGCCCGGAAACGATGGTTTGATTCCTGGAGAAAGTGAGATCTCTGAAGAAGAACTAGAAGGGTCCATGCTTCCAGATATTAAATTTCCGACAACGGTTGGTGAGTTCAAAAAGCTGTCTCAAAAGGACGTGGAAACCTGGCTGAGATACTACGAGCTGCTGCCTCCTGATGAGGCAGAGCTGCGAGAGCTACTTGGAGGTGCTGCTACTACTGAAGCCGGTAAAACAGCCGTGGAAGGCGCGGTCTCTAATGATCATCTCACTGAAGCAGAGGCCAACTCCCACTTCGACACTCTGGCTCGTCACTTGGGTCTGCGCCCACGCAGATCAAAATGTGCTTGGTAAATGGTAAATAATTTAATTACATGTCTATGGTGTCTCTTTTGTATGTGAGATAAATCTTTGGTGATCGCTCTTTTAGTTTCGTGCATAAGGCTGGTGTCGGCGGTTTCCCATGCTTGTTTGATTGCTTTTGCTGAACTTGCCGCCCCCAGACTTGCCAAAAGAATTGCCAAAAGACTTTCCAAAAGGCTTACCTCCAGATCTAGGCTTGAAATCCTTTTTACCATGTGCATTATTCGTCTTTTCCTCCTCTTTAATGGGCTTCTCCTCCTCCTTCTTGGGCTTTTCAACCATGCCATTTGCAGATCGTGTAGTTCCCAATGCCGTCATAATTTCATCCTCCTCAGCCTTGACCTCGTTCCACCAGTCGTGACGCTTGCGCACATACTTGTCCATCTTCCAGTTCTTCCATACTGATCGACCATATGGTGAATTTTTCACGGTTTCCTCATTGGCAACCAATTCTTCGGCGACCTTCTCGCGGAAGAACTTGAGCTTGTATGTAAATCTCCAGCACTTGTCGACAATGTGAGATCCGTATACATTGCAAGCCAAATCAGGTGCAAATATGCCACTAAGGTTATTGAGCAGCTTGCGGCGCTGGATAATGTTGTCGGCAGTCGTCTCCATTGCCGTTTCCAAAACATGGGAAAACACACTATGTTTACTCATGTTTAGCAAAGTCTCTTTAGGAAGAGCAATGAGACCTTCTAAGACACCAGTTCGTACTTTGGCCGGGCCGCCAGTCATAAGGGATTGCAGTAACAGTGAACGATGCATCTCTTCGGGAGTGGGCCAGTCACCGCGGGTATTACCGAGCGTTGAACCTTCCAGCTTAAGAAGATTAGGAATTAGATTTGATGCATCCTTTTCTGAGTCGTATTTTGCGAGAACCACTTGCACCAGCTCGTCCGAGCGGTAGTTTCCAAGCTCGGCAGCAATATCTAGAAGGGTGCGGATCATGACTAGGTTAGAAGAGCACAGAAGGTCGAGAAGCTCTGAGCTACCCATGATTTCGTCCAAAATCTTCTTCTTATTTTCGGTGTTGCCTGCAGATGTCTTGAGGAGCGCTTGAACCACAAAGTTGCCGCTATCACGGCGAGCAAGCTTCTCCATGCGACCCAACATGTATAGAGATGTAAGGCGTTCCAGAACTTTATCAGGGAGATATGGAATGATAGCTTCAATAAAATGAGATCCAACGGGATCAGAGAGAAGGTATTCAACAAATGCTTCCTCTGAAGAGTCGCGAGGTTCATCTGCTTTGGTCACAAAAATCAAGCTGAGCAGAGAGTCCTTGGGAATCTTTACCTTTCGCTTTCCATGTGACTTATTTCTGATTTCGTCGCACTCAAATTGGAGCATCAATTGAATGACTGGAGAAGAAATTTTATGGATAGACATTTCTCTAGCACTGGTTGTGTCGAGATCTTTGCGCAGGTCACCAATGAGCTCTGTTAGTGACTCCTTAAACGACGCAGGCACTTGATAAGCACGCTCAAAATCCTCATTGTCTTTGATCGAGATCATTTTTCGAGCAATTTTACTGCGCTTACTTCGTAGTGTTGATCTCGAAGTTGTCGTTGAAGGCAAGTTCTTGCCAGCCATCACCAGCAGCACTACACGAAGTACATGTGAAGCATAAGCATGTTGAGGCATGTCGCGAATTTTTGGTTTCAATTCATTGACCATAAACATGAACAGGTTCTCCATTGAGACGTATGGCGTATCTGAATCCATCTCAGCTTGCAAGTAGTCGGGGTCCAGAATCTCTTTTTCAACAATGGCTGCGCATCTCACAAACAAAGTCTCTATGCAGTGTGAAGAGTACTTGTGTTGTGAAAGGTTCACAAAATGGCCATTGAATACTCTGAAAAATGCGCTGAGTTGTGCGTCGTTTGCCAACAGAATCAATCGCTCCACCAGCTTCGAACAAATCTGGTTCGTCATGAGCTTCAGTTCCTTGCCGCGCGCTTCTTCGAAAACACTGGCCACAAATCCCAGACGCTCCTCAGCAGATCCAAATGCATCTACTGCAAGTGTACTCTCAGCCTGCTTGAAATACTCAGACTCTTGGTCGCTGACGAGACCATAAAATGCCATTTGCTCCTTCTCTTGCTCGCGCAGAGCTTGACGCTGCTCATACTCCTCTTGACGAGCAGCCTCTTCAGCCTGCTCCTGTGCTTCTGCGGCTTCACGCTCATTTCGGCGAGATTCCTCGGCCCTTCTTCCTCTTTTGCGTACTTCTTTGGGCATTGTTGTATAGAGTAAAGTGGAGAGTTTGATCTGTGTCTTTGAACAATCCCAAAGCTTCAAAGTGCTTGAATAAAAATTTTAAACCCTAACCGGTACGGCTGGTTGGGACTTTAGGCACATACGAAAAGGCTGCAGTCAAGAGAGTTTGTAAAATGGAAAACACAAAAACCTAACTAGGTGATTACACAGATTACTGGCCATTTGATCATGAATTATCATACAGCACTCAAGATGAAATGAAGAGTCACTAATATGTGTGATTTTTTATGCGGGGTGTACGAGTCTTTTCTATTGGGAATTACTTGAAAGATGGAGTTAGTAATATTTTGGAGCATGAACTAGGAACTTTGTTACCATAAAACATAACATCGTGAATCTATAGGCCTATATGAAGGAAATACATTGTATATACAATTGCTCAATGAACGAGACAGATAGCTAGCTAGCAAGGAATGAGCCACATATATGTTAGTCAATTCCTTGGAATGGGAAGGATCTTGAAGGCAGATTACATCAACTCGCAAAATCACAGATCTATAACCATAGTGAAGAATAAATAAGGTACTATAAAATCAAAGAGATTGAAACAGATGGAAAATGCCAAAATGCTGCTCTACATTGCGGGAACCAGGATCTTTCCACATGTCATCGTACATTGTGAACATCACTGCCTTTCCCTTTGTCTCCTTAATGATGCTTGCAATGGCAAGGGCCTGATTCTCAAGCGTAGGCACTTGTTTGCCATTTGTGCTGCCCGCACTTGGGTATCCAGTCTCTGTAATTCGTACCTCCCGGTTATTGCACATCTGTTGCACTCTTTGGCTCTGAGCAAGCAGGACTTTGCCAGCTTCCCCTGCTGTGCTGGAGGGATCAAAGTAGGGGTGCTCGTTCACGCCAACATAGTCCAGTGCGTTGGGATCTTGACAAAGAGCAGGGTAGTTGATGTAGGCTTGGGGAGTTTCAGCAGTAGTTACAGTGCCTGTCCAACCCGCAGCGCGGAGTGTGCTCTTGACAGACTTGATCTTGGCAAGCAGAGTCGGCCCATCAGTAAAGCCTCCGGAGATGGCTTCGTTTCCGACAGTGAAAGTGGTAAAAATGCTCCAGTCATTGTTGTGACTATTCTTGACCCAGGAAATCAAAGCCTTTACGTCAGTGTCAATTGCGTCAGCACCCTTGGGGCCAATCCAGAAACCTTGATCTATTTTCAAACCGAGCTTGACACATGCAGGCTGCACAATTTTGGTAGAGTCGCAGTCAATTCCGTAAACGCGAATGGCCTTGATGCCAACGGATGCAATCTTAGCCAAGTCTGCATAGACAGCATCAGCACTCTTGCATGTGTGGTCGTTGTTGAAGGGCGAGTATGAAATGGTCTCTGGGACATTTGAACTAGAAGAAGCATAACTAGTTGGTACTGGGGGACTTGATTCAACAACAGAAGAAGTGACTTGTGAAGTTGAAGTTTGCCGGATTTGAATGAAAGTGGAAGAGGCTGCTGTGGCTGAACTAATAGACACGCCCACCGATAGGGATTGGGCTGATTGAACGTAGTCAATGTAGATATTATTGACTTCAGGGGCCCCGACTATTCCGCCATCCGCAAACTCAGTTGAGTTATACTCACTATCTTCACCATTGTCATCCTCCTCATCGTCGTCATGCGCATCTTCAACAGCATAGTCGTATACCTGTTGGTCTCCAGCAGCATCGCTTTCATTGGCAACTGCAATGTTGGCTTCTGAGGCAGCAGCATTAGCAGCAGCAACTTCAGCAGCAGCAACGTCGCTTTCCTGCGTCCGGCGCAGAAGGATAGCATGGTCACGTCGATGAAGGTGACCCTTGAAGATTGCAGAAGGCACGGCCACGGTTGAACCAGCAACCAGGGCAGTGAAAAGAATGGAAGAGGCACGCATGGTACTTAGAGAAGAAATTCAAATGAGTGAAGAAATAGATTGTATTCTCAAACCATGAGCAGCCAGCAAGCTAAAGAAATGAAAGAAAAACAAGAGGTAATGAAAAAGAGTAGGAAAGAGATGAGTATTAATACTCGGGCTATGCTGAAGGTTCACCAGGCGGCTGGATATTGTGGGAGGCAACGCCTTTCACTTTTCATGCTGTTTTCATCTCGCAATCCGCTCGATTAACCTTTATTTTCCCTGCATTAAAGTGCTTGTTATATTTGCATTATGTTTCACCGGGCACCGACATTTTGATAAAAGCATACACCTCGGTGGATTTTCCTGTTTACAATTTCAATTTTAAAGGCAGTCTCATGAAAGATGCTACTTCAAGAGTGGCCCTTCTGCGTTTGATCTTGGAAAGCCCACTATTAATTAGTCGCTATTACCTGTGGGTACTCAGGCAGCAGACTCAAAAGTTAGATCTATACATTAAATGGAAAACATTAGTGACTAACAAACAATAACTGAAAAACCAATGTCTTAACGTCTGCGATTCACAAGACAAGCTCACACACTCTGAAAAACATTCCGGTTGGAAAAATCAGATCAAACTGAGTTTGTGCTCTGACCTTCGACATCTGTTCTTCACCAATATTCTCTCAAGTCTCCCTGTCTCACTTTTCTTTTTTGGGGGTCCCATAGCTGAAAATATATATAGGCCTATGCCTATGGGACTAATGTGGGATCTGGACATTACTGTGGATACCATTTCAAGACATACTAATGCAAGGTTTCACGTGTAGAGACAGAGATTACGTTTGCACCTTGCATATCTGTTTCAACGACATTGTACGCGTAGACTGAAAACCCAATGGTCCATCTTTTCGTATCAAGAAACTAAAGCTTGTACAACCATGAGGTTAGTGGATTGAAGAGATGCACCCACACTTGTTGTGCGGAAGTCTCTAGAACTCTATGTGGTCTTGACTCTTGCTAAAACCGACAAGCGGTCAATGCGAACGGCTGAAATCCCTGCAAACAAGGTTCAAAGCTCATATCGTGGTCTGTGGGGTCCCATGGATTTAATTTCGGTCAATTCAAGACATCTAATCTAAAAAGCATTACGAGCAAAAAGTAACTCGCAATGAATAGAGAGAGCAATTTTATGGAGACCTTTTTGTTTAGGCGAAAGAGAGTTGAAGAAAAACTGAAAGTCGCTCGCTTCTCTGCAGTTCTTCAATGTATCCTTTGGTATTAAACACACACTCAATTTCAATTGTAAACAAGAATAATAATTATAGAAACAAACAAATAAAGCCATAGAACAGTTGAAAGAAAGAAAATAAAAAATTAAGAGAAACAAAATGGTGCTGGCAATGTTCATGCCACTCGATGTACAATCACTTTTCTCTCCTCAAATAAAAAACAAAAAAACACCACGAGCACACTCTGCGAGCAATAGTTAATTAGAATTTCTTCAGGCGCAGTACCTCGTGCCTCGGTGTACGTACCTTCTCTGGTGCGTGCCGCTTTTCCAGCATGCATCTGCCATGCAGCTCACAACGCTACCACTCGGTCTCATCGCCCCCTATACTCGACTTGCTGTCCTCGTTCGTAACAGCCGCTACTGCCTGTGCAGCCGCCGCAGCCGCCGCAATCAGCGTGGGTGACGTCGACCTTGATGACCGGCGCCGCTGGTGGTCCTGCGCAGATTCAGCGCTACCCTTTTGCTGGGCCTTCTGTTGTTGCTGCTGTTGCAATCTCACGCGCTCCAGCTCGACTTGCCGGCGGATCAGCTCTCGGCCCTCGGCTTCGTCGTCATTTTCGTCTTCGTCGTCCTCGTCATCACCGTTTAGGCCTTCAAGTCGGATGCTAGACATGACGTCTTCCTGGTGCTTGGGATCGGCCAACTCGGCTGCATCGGCATCCATCGCGTTGGCAAAAGCGGCAGTAGCGGCTTTGAAGGATGGTGACAAGACACCGGCTGAGCGGGCATTTTCACCGGAGCCGGATAGGCCCTGACCCCGCTCTGAGTAGATGGAGCCGTCCAAGAGGTACCCAGAGCCTTCTGCAGCAGCACCAGCGGCAGCGTCCATATTGTGTTTGATGTAGGCAGCTTGGTCCGCATCGCTCGGCAGGGTCTGTAGAGGACGCTTAGGCGTTCCTCTGCCCTTGTATCCTGCTGCAACGTACCTCTCAGGGAACGCGTTTCTGAATCTGTCTCTCAGATCCGTCGATCTTCGGTCGCCTAAGCCCAGTGTTTCATCGCGTTGGATTTTGGACCAAGCCGCACCGTGACGCACAAAACCCTCCAGCAGTCTTTGATCTTCTTCACGCGTGAAACTGCGGCGCTCCTTGCGGTCAATCTTCTTGAGTACTGAAGATTCCATGGATGCTGACTTGCGCTTAGACTTATGTGTCCGCGCGTTGGGATATAGCCGCGAGTACTCTTCCGGAAACGACGTGCGAAATCTGTCTTTGAGATCAACGGCCGTTCGATTGTTGAAGTGGTACCGTGGGTCAGTCAAAATCTTTTTCCAGTTGCCCACACTGTGGACCTTGCACCCGTCAATCAGCATTTTGGTCTCATCTTCGGTCCACCTTAAACGGATCCGGCGCTTGCCATTAATAGAGTGATGTGGCGCGTTCATGTCCGTACCCATCATGCCTTCAGACGAGCCAACTTGTTGCTGCTGGGACATGAGCGCGTTGCGCATGTGTTGTTCCTGGTGTTGCTGCTGTTGTTGTTGTTGTCGCAGCTCCCGGATTTGCTGCTGTACTTTCGGAATATAATGCGCGTAATTCCCTGCCAGGTCGCTCCCCTGGCCGCCAAACAAGTTGTGAGCGCTGGATCCACCCTGCCCGTCCTGCCCGTCCTGCGGTCCCGCGCCGCCAAACCCAGTGTTGTACGGGTACTGAGACTGTTTCTGTTGCTGTTTTTGCACAGCCTTGGCCACTGCCGCCGCGACTTGGGCGTCAGCCACTGAGGACGACAGGTATCGTTGCGATCCCACATCACCGGCCTCTTCCATAAGTTTAGCAGCGTTCACAGCCATTTGCAGGGCTGCAAAGTCCTGTTGCTTCAGTCCACCTTCATCGTCGTCCAGAGACGCGTCATTTTTCAAGGCCATGCCACTAGACACGTCTACAGCGTTCATCTGCCTGCGAGACCCGGTCTCAGCACTGCCTCCGTTATTATGACGCGCGTTTTGCTCTTCTTCTCTGAGAATTTCAGGGTCGATGCCCGGAGCAACCGCGTTGCCAGCATGGTCGAACCCGCCGAAAAAGAAAACATTGGCATTATCACCCGCAGTTGCCGCCTCTTCTTTGCCGGCTGGCCGTTTCTCCTTGAAGCGTCTGGGCATTGCTAGGTTCTCAAGTACGTGCTGATAGTCAGATGGAGCAGAATAAAAAAGCAAGTTTTCTCAGCCGAAATATAAAATATAACAACAAAAAACCAAAACAATTAGGTCAATTAGATTGGTGGCGCCTTTAACCAATAAAATCAATTGATGAACCTCGTAGAATTCGCCTGAATCTGCCTGGTGCTTTTTGTATCGCGTCGCGTTACTATTGTCTCGTCCAGGGCTCAGGGCTCGACGATTATAAGGCTGGATGTTTGGTATTTTCAGGGCAGAGGGAATTAAATGGCAAGAGAGAAGGTTAAAAACAGGGCAAGGGAGGTTGGTTTTATATGATATCAGTAATAAGCCTCTTGTGATAATGGTCTAGGGCTAGGTTTATTTACTTAGCTTTTGAGTTCAGTTAACTAAGCCCATAGCCATAGAGAAAATTCATTTATTCATTCATTCAAAAATCAAAAATCAAAAATCAAAATAAAACAAGATCAAGCTGGTCTAAAATCATTGCTAGTCATTATATTGTCCATAGGACCTGTGGCTCCTGTAGCTGTCGTTGTTGTGCCTGACGCTGATGTAGTGGACTCGATTATGCCCTTGACAGTGGTAGCTTCCGCCTCAGGTGGCACAACAACAGGGTGAGATGGTCGCTCTCTTTTGCGATGATACCGGTTGCCAGTGATTACGCTCCACTTAGCTCTCACCCACTCGTAGATATTGAACCCGTACTTGCGGTCCTCTGCCCATCCTGCACGTTCCATTTCGCGCCGGCCGCTGTCCAAATCTATCTTGTTGATGGGTGTCATCTTGGAGCGCGTAAGAAGTTTGTGGGTAACGTATACCACCACAAACAAAACCGGGGAAATGTAACTGGCGACAAACAGATTGCGGTTCCAATTAGTGCGGAGGAATACCAAGTACCCTTGCGTAGCCACAATAAGAATACATCCAAACAAACCAAGAAAAGCGGTATAAGGCTGGAAGGGAGACCTGAATGGGTATGCAATATCATCGCGGCTGATATACTCTTTGGCAGGTGGTTGCTCTTCGCAGGACTCGCGAGAAGTATGTGCTTTTTGGTTTGCCTTGATGGCTGCAAAAAACCGTAAAAATGCAAGGGCCATGCCTGCCCATACGATCATTCCTGCAGTAGATGAAATGTAAATGAGGAGGTTGAATACCATAAAGGACGAGGTATGGGTGGTCAAGAACGCTAAAAAGGCAAATGGGAAGGAGAGAAGCATGGCACATACAGGCACCCCCGAGCTATTTGTACACCCAGGCAGAAGCCACCATTTTTTGGTGTGCTTGATTTTGCGCTCATCAACATGCATGCGAAACAATCCATAGAGAGTGCGACTAGAAGCGTAGAGCTGAGCCGACCCAGCTGAAATAGCGAATATGACAAAAGCTGCGTTGATTCCCGCTGCAGCTGAACACATTCCCACGGTTTGCAGAGCTACAATCCAAGGAATACTGTTAAACTTGAGTGTTTCAGTTGACATCCAGTAGTTGGGGTTACAAGATTCGTGCTGATGTTGAACACTGGTCACCATAATACCAATAGACATGTTGGAGTTCTTGGTGTCATCCACTTTTTTAAGGGTGCCCAGATTGATGAGGTTGGAATCACCAGCATAGATGGTAATGCCAAACAGAAAGATAGCTAGAATGTAGAAAAAGATAATTCGGCGGAAAATCCATTTGGTGCCTCGAGCCAGAGATCTCCGCGGGTTACGGGCTTCACCCACACTCGCAAACATCATGTCGGAGCCCATGAGAGAGCGGGCGCCTGCAATGATGGCTTGCCAAACTTGCAGAAACCGCCCCACGGCACCAGGAATACCCCAAATGTTGATTTCATTTGTATTCTGCTTGAACAGCACATGAACTGGTAAAACTTGGCGGAACGGCCCATAGATAAGACCAGATTCAAAGTCTGATTTAGAGTATGTCCAATACCGGAATCCAATGACACCACGTTGAGGGCTGACTAGCCCGCGGTTAATCAGAATCAAGAGAATCGACATAGAGAAAATGAGTAAAACCCTACCGACACTAGCAATGAACTGGAACTCGCCATATATACTCGCATTGCAAAGATTCACCATCAGCACAATTATTAAAATGACAATGATCCATACAATAGCAACTCCAGGCTCTGATAGTTCCTCATAGTCTGTCAGCATCATGGCAGCAGCAGTTAGCTCTAAGGGAAGAGCTATAGCATTTGAAAACCAGTAGCAAAACCCAATCGCTGTACCCATGGAAGGGTCAACAAAACGGCAAATGACACCCGGAATTCCTGTATGCAGAGGAAGAAATGATACCATTTCTCCATAACTCATGAGAACGCAGTAGACAATGATTCCTGCAATGATGAACCCAAGCAGAGCACCCAAAGGCCCTGAAGCAAACAGGACTTGACCCATAGCTAGCATAGAACTAACTCCAATGGCGCCTGCAAAAGCTGTGCTTGAGAGATGGCGAGACATTAGTCTTCGTTTAAGACCTTTTCTTGGAAACCATTTGTTTTCTGCGTTATGCTCGTCTGTGTCTGAAAACGATGAGATAGAAGAAGTCTCATCATCGTCAAAGACGTCATCGCTATTTCTTCCATCACTACTACTCATGTCGTCTAAATTATCTGTCATATAAGAAGCACCGGAGGTGATGATGCTGAGCCCGTTGTTTTCTCTATTGTACATGAGATCGAGTGTGTTTCTGTTCATCCTCAGATTATTATTTTTCGCAAACATAATGTTGAGCTGGTGATTGTAGTTTTCATTTTGGCGATGGCCGTTGAAGTGGTCGACATTGTACGAGACCCTTAGAGTTGAGTTTGAACCCCCACTCTGTTGGTGTGGGTGCCGTCCTTCACCAAGATTGTCAAGATTGGGATTATTAAAGTAGTTGCCGAAAAGTAATTCCTGGCGTTGTTGCCTAAGTCGCCTTCGCAGTTGTCGATTATTTCGACGGTCTATTCGTTTACTGGCAAGCACCTGTGCTGCTGTGCGTTGGTTATATTCATCAAAGTCTGACACTCCGGGGTGGCTAAAGCCCGCAGGAGAGATGGGTGTTGCCGCACTTGCATTTGAAGATATGTCACCCAAGTTTTTGATAGTTGTATTTTTGTAAATGTTCTTTGCCACATCTTCGAGGGGAACACCCATATCGTCTAGGCACACACTACTTGCGGCATCGTCGATGATAGAGATAACGCTTTGGGTATTAGAGTGAACGTCTGACCATTTGTTGGGCTGGGACGGAGCATGCTGGTCGTATACAATATTAGGAAACAGAGAACCTTCTGTTGGTGCGCGAAGCGTGTCGAGTTCATAACTGCTGCCGGAGGACTGTTCCGGAGACGAGTCTTGATGCCGTCCGGTTACAGGCAGGCGAGAATCAGAGCCGCCATGATCCATGACATGACCGGTACAAGAGTACTTTTGGAGAGATGAGAGAAGTAGTTAGTATGAGAAAAGACAAAAAAAATGGTTTAAAGAGAAAAAAGAAGTGATCTAGGGGGGTACAAGGATGAGAGGGAACGGACAGGAAGGCTGAGCGAACTGGGGTGTATCGAAGTTTAATCCTCGCCAAGATGTGAGAAATTCATGTTTAACTGAACCCTGGTGCCAGCCTAGGGCTAAAACTTATTAAGTACAAAATTAGGTAATGCTTGGTAATACTTAATAAGCAATTAGAAAAGTGAGTAACTCAGGGACTGACGTGATATTTTGAGTCCGGTTTGGTTTCTCCCAACCAACGATATCAAGGACGTTATGAAATATAAATTGACCAATAGGACTGGAGAATGGGCAAATTATTCCATGAAAACTTTGTGCAGCCATACCATCACTGTAGGTCGGTTTATAGTGAAGTATAGATGACAGGGAGAGACATAAGGAAAAGCATTTAAAGAGAAGAATAAAAAGAAGAGATTTCTAGGTTGATATATACAAAGTTACTGCCACACATAAAGAGACAATAAATTAGAATGCGGATAAATATACACGACGAGGAACACAAAAGACACTGAAGGAAGAGATTTAAGCGCAGGACTCCTTAAGGTAGGCAATCAGATCGTTTCTGTCCTTGGGCTTCTTAAGACCACCGAAAGCCATCTTGGTGCCGGGAATGTACTTCTTGGGGTTCTCGAGGTACTCGTACATGGTGTCCTCGGTCCAGGTGACACCCTTCTTCTTGTTGGCCTCGGTGTAGGAGTAGCCGGGAGCGTTACCGGACTGTCTGCCAAAGACACCGTTGAGGTTAGGACCGACCTTGTTGGCACCACCGGCCTCGGTGGTGTGGCACTGGAGGCATCTGGTCTTGAAAAGGTTGGCACCCTTCTTAGCGTTACCTGTGGAAATTTTTGTTAGATATCATGATAAGGAGACAGGGGATGAAAAATAGACATACCGGCTTCGTATCCCATTGTTGAAGTGATTGAAAAAGTAGTTGAAAAGTAAGATAAACAAAGACTTGTTGCAGAAAAAGAAGAGAAAAAGAGAAGAAGAAAAAAAAGAAGAAGAGAAGGAGAGAAAAAGGCACATTGTGGAATATTTATATTGTTACCGTTGTTCCCAGTTAATATGCAGTCAGTGCCAAATGGGCAGGTTATTTTTGTTTTTTTTTTCTTTTTTTCTCTCGGTTCCATACAAATTGGGACAACGGAAGAATTCGGACAAGGTCATCGAAAAACCTTTGTCTGCTATTGGACAATGGGATTTTGTAGTACTCTAGGCTGACAGATAGCCTAATGGCTAGTGGTTCATGCTCATGTTTATAATGGCAAGCTGGAGAATAGGCCTATATGATGGACGATAGCTAGGGACTTGCCACAAGCGCAAGTAAGCCTAGACTGCTACAGTTAGATATCAGATGAACGTTAGGTCATGGGTTTTGGCACCAACCGTTTCAACTTCGAAAGGGGCGAGGATCTGATCCGGCAGCTGGTACAAATCTACACAGACCTACATAAAAGTTCGCTAGAAACTCGGCAATTTCACTCGGTTGCTTTAATTCACAGGCGAACAAGAAGGCTCATCTCAGTTCCACCCAGTTGAAATGTTTAGCACTCTCCATCAAACTCTCTCCAGTTTGGTGTTGAACTATCCATAAAACAAGCTTAACTCTATCAAAGCTGTAAAAACATACTTCAAAAAAATTGCGAACTCTGTGGATCGAACACAGGACCTTCAGATGAACTGTAAGACTGAATTTTGACTTCAGTCTGACGCTCTCCCAACTGAGCTAAGTCCGCATTGTGTTGAAACGGAAATTTACTGCTTTAACTAATCTCATTTCAGCATTATTATTACTATTAGGGCTAGGGTTATGGCTATTACAATTTGTTGGTGTTGTATGACAACTGATTGTCACTCTCATAGGATCCAGAATCCTCCAACATCAGGAATGTTCAAGCTTTACAAGTGTTTATCAAGATCAATAAAATGAAAAACTCCATAATACTTTTTATATGATACTGCAGCAATGCATTGGTATTCCAAAAGAAGAATGGCAATATTCTGCCCCTTTTCACAATGTATAAAGATCTGAAGAAAGGAAGAACAAACACTTTCGCAGAGTTCTTCTCTCAGGAGGGATACGATCATAGAAAATCTTGAAATTTATATAACTTCACTTTTAGACATTTGTTTGTTTTGTATCCTCGTGATGAGAACCAAAACTCAATTCAATGGGCATAACTGTAGAAGCTCACAATGGTTTTCCCCAGCTTGCTGATGCTATGGGTGCATCCGGGTAGTAGGCTGGTTTCCCTCTGTGCATGGATCAAATCCATGAGAAATCTAGCGCCATTGCCTGCCTGAAAATTTTTAAAGCCGTTACATTGCGTTACTTAGTGTTATTGTCTGTATCAGACCAGTATATAGAGTATGTCTTCTTCGATGTTTATTACATAGGACGTTAAATTGATTATCTATCTATCATAACTGTAGAATGAATGGGATTAGGTGTAGAAAGTCTCTTTGAATGCAAAATGCTTATTATGCCAAAGAAAAGTATGAAAAGCTCATTTCCAAGCTTGAATGAAGCACTTCATTAATTAAAACTATTGATGACTTTCCACTGGTTTTCATTGGTTCAATTGTGTGTCACAAACAAAGCAGGCAAGGCTGAAGGCTCACTGCCCATGTAATTGAGTTTTTTTTGAATAACCTCACAAGGTCAGAATAAACGTAATTGGATAAAAGGATGCCTACAACCTTCCTAATACAAGAAGAACTATCTAGAATAACCAGAAACAGCAATAATTTTAGTTTTAGAAAGAATAAAACCATAACATGAACAACCTTTCTCAAACAAAAGGAAAGATATGACTCAAGTTGTTATCACTTTTTTCACTTATCAGCAACTCAATTTTATCAGTTCATGAGTCTTCCTTATGAGCCAATATCAAGCTTTAATACTGTCAGACTTCAATGAAATGATTAGGCATCACAAAGAAAGTAACTTCTGGTCCTGATCCTTAATGTAGACTGCGAAGAAACGTCTTTTCTGGGGAAAGTTTGAAACCATTTTACTTCTTACTTGTAATAGAGATCTATACAGAGAATAGCTGGTTATTATTCAACTTGACCCTCTTTCATACTGAACACGCCCTCAACTCTTGTAGAACATTTACCTTGAATAGTACTAGTCAGTTTTTGAATATCTAAATATTCAGGACATTTTGTGATCTCGTCACAAACTAGCCCTCAAGAAATTCATGCAATTATAGATCACGTCTAAAGTCAACTTCATATCTTTCCATATTTTCTTCGCTTCAAACTCTTAACGCCTTCCTAAAATCAAGAAACAAAAGAAAACTAATTTTTGAAAAGAAGAAACCAAGACAAATACCTTTTGATATTTGAGCTATGCTCTCACTTTCAACCTTCCTATTTCAACAAGTCCCAAGAAGATTCATTGAACAACCAAAAGCTTATACAAACCCAATTAAATTTCAAATGTTGCCTTAAAATATATCTATACTGAAGAATAAAGATTTTGACAAGCGTATATATTGAGTCCTTATGCCATCCTGGGCGTGTTTTTTTTTCTTTCGTCAAATCACATACACTTGAACACAAATAGACATAATGCACCCAAAACTTCTTCTCTTGGGCGCGGTTGGAGCTTTGGGAGCTGCCATTCCGCTTCCTTCCGCTACTCTTAACGGTAACCAGGTCCTCACTGGTGTGATTGAACAGAATGTCGAGGCTTTCAGAGGGGTTCCATTTGCTGACCCGCCACTGGGAGATCTCCGACTTAGATATCCAACAAACTTCACTGGTAGCTACCAGGGTCTCCAGGCTCTCACTTACAAGGGAGCCTGTATGCAGATTGATCCATTGAAGGTAGTTACTGCTCTGGAGAGAGGTGCCAACGCTCTTGCTGGAATCCCTGCTTTCCTGAGAAACCCGCTTTTCCAAACCTTCAAGGGAAGTGTGGATACTTCTGAAGACTGCCTTTACCTTAACGTTTTGAGACCTCTTGGTACCTCTGCCGAGGACAAGCTTCCTGTTCTTGTTTGGGTTCATGGTGGTGCTTTCCTTTGGGGTTCTTCGGCTACATACCCTGGTGAACACTTTGTGAGAGACTCTGTGAAGATGAACCAGCCTGTTGTTTTTGTGTCGATTACTTACCGTGCCGGTCCTTTTGGATTCCTGGGAGGTGAAAACGTCAAGAACTTAGGTCTTGCTAACATTGGATTGATGGATCAACGTAAGGGTCTTGAGTGGATCCAGGACAATATTGCCAACTTTGGAGGTGACCCCGATAGAGTTACACTGTTCTCTGAATCCGCTGGTGCCATGGCTGTCGCAACTCAGCTTGTGCTCTATGATGGTGACCACACTTACAATGGCAAGCCCCTGTACCATGCTGCAATCATGCAATCAGGTGGCCCTCTTCCTTTTGCTGACATGACCTCTCTCAGACCCCAGGTTGAGTACGACCGTTTCCTTCAGCTCACTGGGTGTCAAAAGTTCAAGGGTGAAGCAGCCATTGACTGTTTGAGAACCCGCCCTCTTGACATTCTTGTTGGAGCCTTCAATTCATACCCCGTTGACGAAATCTTTGGAATCTTGGAAATGTTTTTGGCATACTCTCCTCGTCCTGACGGAAAGATCTTGACTGGCGACCCTTACACCCTCTACAAACAGAACAAGGTTGCCCCTGTTCCTATCATTACCGGAAATATGGAGGATGATGGTACTGTCTTTGCGCTGATGACTTTGAATACTACCAATTCTGCTGGCACCAGAAAATGGCTTGAGTTCTTCATGTTCGATGCTCCTAAGGACAAGATCGACGAACTGATGAGACTTTATCCCGAGGACCCCGTAGTCGGTTCACCTTACAGAACAGGCCTTAGCAATCAAATCAACTCTCAGTACAAGCGTATGGCTTCCCTCATGACTGACGTGCTGTTTTTTGCTCCACGTCGTATCATTATCGAAAACTCCAAGCAAAAGATTTTCACCTACGTTTCTACTGCACTCCACAACTTGGTGCCTTACCTTGGAACCTTCCATGCCGTCGACGTTGTTTTCCAGTTCTATCTTGACATTGGTCCATCGCATCCTTTCCGCAAGTACTGGATTGCATTTACCAACCATCTTGATCCTAACGTTGGCTCTGGGCTTCCTCAGTGGGATGAGTACAACAATGATAATAAAAACATGTTGGAAATTACCTTCAGAAATCAATTCATGAGGAAGGATGACTACAGAACTCAAGAGATTGAGTACTGTGCCACTGAGCCTTCCCTGAGATTGTAAAAGGTATGTGACAATATTGTTAACATAACCTCGTGCTGTACCCTTTCCAAAACGTTTAAATAATCTTGATAGTAAATATAATATGATGCTGAATACTTTCCTAATTTCCCCAATATTATTAGCATAGTTCTTTGGTTCTTGCGTTCGAGAAAAGAAAGAAAGAGTTAGTAAAGAAATACTTACTGGTACAGGTGTTTGGGAATTTCACAAAACTCTATGAACTGGGTAGATCTAATTGATTGCGCAGAACGATCTACAGTGACTGATCCTGATATAGTAGAAAAACAAGTCTTTTAGTATGCAACAGTATCATATAACAATACAACTCAAAAAAGGGTCTGTAGCAGACTAATCATCAAATCTCTCTTCCCAGCTTGATGGATGCGGTCGGCCTGCTCCGTCATATGACAACATTTGCGCGAATTCCAGTGGGTTGTAGAGCTTGTTTCCAGACTTGTCTATCTTACTGTCATCCAGAAGTGACAATGGATCTGGCAGCCTTGAAGTAGAATTGGTTGTATTGGAAGAAGAGGACGATCCAGCTGTCGCATTTTCAACCACTGGCGTAGTAGTTTCCATAGACTGTGGAATCATTTGCTTTTCTCGAACGTCCACACCATTTTGATCCACAAACTTATCGCCCTCTAGCCGTGCCTGCTTTTCACTCAACTGCTGCATCAACATCATGAAGTTACTCGACTTGAGCTTTTCATTCTTGCGGTCAATGTTGTTGACAATGTGATTTGCAATCTTGGATATTTCTGCATTCTCATCACTTTGCACTACAGGCTCTTGCTCTTTAACCATTTCCTCTTCACGCGCTCCAAGCACTTCTACTTTATCAGTCTGATCAATCTGTTGCTGAATATTCTTGAACGCTGCTTCGAAAAGTTTATCTTCGTGTTGTTGGTTAACCATGTAGCTCTGAGCCGTAGAGGTCATTGGAGCTTGTTGCATTGAGTTAGTCATGTGCATGGACATCTGAGGTTGAGCCATGTAACCACCAGTGGACCCGGCTGTAGAGCCCATAGTACTTTGTAAAAACTGATCATGCCATCCTTGTGAACTTGCTTGAGGCATCATTGACCTTTGAGGCTGGACATTTTGCTGTTGCGAAATATGTAGATTTTGAAAGTCGCTAGCCCATCCTTCCACAGGCATACCTTGTGAACTTCTTGGAGGAATATTAACTTGTGGCAATGGGTGATGGTTTTGAAGAAACTCAGGTGCTGCGTTGAAGTTCTGTTGCCCCGCTGATCCGCCCGTCATGAAAGCGTCAAAGTCTCGCTGTAGCTGCTGAGCACCTGGTCCACTAGGAACCGATTTGAATCCCGTTCGTGAGCTGGAAGGACCCTAAAAAGCTGTTAGTCATGACTTGAAACCCAAAAATAACCAAAACCTGGGGTACTGACTGATAAGCGTTCATGCTGATGTGATCGGTCTACTGACGTAACTTTGCTGAGGTTTTGAAGTGGATTGGATGGTCCACACGAAGCATCTCCAAAAGATCCAGACATTATAATTTATATAGAAAAGGTGTAAAAGGTAGAAATAAAAACAAAAACTGGTGGCCAAAAAGTCAGGTTCTGATTTCACTTGGATTTGCAATTTATTGAAACTTGAAAGCAACATCCTCGGTTCTCTGGTTCCTTGCCCATATCACATGATCTGCAAATCACCACCTTTGTCCTTGCCCAATCATCAGCCCAGACTTTTCCAAAGAAATTTCACAGCTAAGGACATCTGCAATGGCCAACCAACTGTCAATCAAGGTGAGTTACTTCTATAAAGGCTGGTTCAATGCTAATTTAATAAGTACGGACTGACTGCATTTGCAGCAGGTCTCGCTGCAATTTCCACAATGCCTGTGGCACATGCCCAGGGTCTCAAGAAACCAATCTACGATGACGATGAGGATTCAGAGTTTATTGCACCTGCACCAGGCACCAACCTGGCTGCTCCCACAAAAGTTGAGGAAATGGCATTGACAAAGTCTGAAATTGTGAGCGGTGTTACCATTCGCACTTCCAGCGTTCTCGAGGAATACATTGGTCAAGGACGCGCTTGGTTGCACGACAAGACTGTAAAGGGCCAAGAGCAGGTCAACAGTGTTTTTGACCGATACCTTAATGCTGAGCGCAATGTCACCTCGACTTTGGGTGAAATCAAGTCCGACTCCGAGGATATTCTGCCTGGTGGTATTTATGTCCTTGTCTCTACATTGTCAGGATCAATTCTGGTGCGAAACCGCAACATTCTGCTTCGTGGAGTTGCTCCAGCTGTGTTTGGTATTGCTGCATTCAGATACTTCCTGCCCCAGACCTTTGATAACACTGGAAAGCTGATTTGGAAGTTTGAACAGAAGGCTCCTGCACTTGCCGATGCCCATGTTAATGCTCACAACCAGGTTGAGGGTCTAGTAAAGGATGTCAACACGGCGGTTGCTGATAGTAAGGCTGCTTTGGAGAGCGGCGTGCGCAGTGCCCGCAAGTTTGTGATTGACTCTACTGGCATTGAAAAGAAAAACTAACCTTTCGTCACTATTCTTATTCGTATCACTCTGTATGTAATTGAACAAGCTTATGCATCTGATACAGTTGATAAGTTGCACCTCAACAACTTGAGATCAACGCCTTGATATTGTTTTGTTTTTAATCCTTTTTAGAGCTCGTCAACAATGACTGAAAGAACGGTCTCTCATGGCGATACTAATAACATTTCTCCTTTAAGCTCTATGCTCGCAGGGTCGTCTAGTCTTGATTCTGGCTCAGAGTCACTTCGAGTGACCACTTCAGATCAACTAAATGGTGTTTACACAAATATGCCGATTCACTCTGGCAATCTTTCCAAGTTTCCATTGGCAACTCTGCCGAATACCTCGAGTCCTAAATCAGGACCTCTGAAGCTGGGTATGTTCTCGTTCATGGGTCGACGTAGGAAGAAGTTGCCCACAACCCATGATTTAGGTCAAGCTCTGGATAAGCTCAACAAACAGTCCAAAAAGACACTCAAACAGCAACAGGTGGTGTTGAATCTGTTCAAGGATTGGGGTACAGGGTTGCCTGACTCTGCTTCCCGAGAGCTGGTCCTGAATTTATTCAACATGCTACTTGGGCCACTTAGTATTAGTAAAGACCTATCAGCCAAACTCTCAGCGATAGGCAGTCAGCTTGACGAATTGAGTCTTTTAGAAGACCACAGATCTCACTTGGAATCAGAACTTGTTAACACACAAAAGCTATTTCACCGTGCGAGTTACAAAGGTTATCCAACTTATCAGTTACAGTCATATCAGGTTTCTTACGATACCTTTCGAAACGACTTTGATGAAATCACACTTCGGTATCGAAATAAGCTGGTTATGGTACTGAAACAAGCACTACACTCAATTTGTGCAAGCATGCATGACCAAGGTGAGAGTGAGCTGGAGTGTGCCAGTTTGGGCTTTCGAATTCTAGCCGCCTTTGACTCTGAGCCTAAGCATGTGGTGCAATCATCAATATATCAACCAATGCAGTATTACACACCTCTTCTTGCACCTGCTAGTGAGGAAGCTCCATCTCTTCCAATTCATGAAGACAAAACATGTGTTCAGTGTCACCAGGCTTTGACTGAAACACCACAACCTGAGGTAGTGCCAAGAGATGATATCAAGTACAAGACTTCGAATGAACCTGCTGAAGAGCGCAAAGTAAAAAGAGTTCCTCTATCACCTGGGGAGACTCGCTTTGCAAAATTGAGCCCTAGACTATCACTTAACTTATCTAACAATGGATCTACCGTTTCATTGGGTGCTGAAGGAAATGAAAATTCTCTTGGAAATAGAAAGCAGTCAATGCTATCACAAGGGTTTTTTCTCAATCGTCAGAGCCTGAATGAAAACGGTCCGAAATCTCGGTTTGGCTTTTTTTCAAGATCTCAATCTCATGAAAGCGTCATATCGCCCAATCCATTCACTTAATATGTACAATTCTAGCTTTTTTATTATCCCATGTAAAGCCATACATGCAAACTTGAAGTTCTAATCAAATCAATAAATAAATGCAAAAGAGGAAGACTGATTAAACCTGAAACCTGAAGTAGGGTGCTGTGATTAGAAACCCGAATTGGATCGACTGAAGACCTTTTTGCCGGTTTCGTAAGAAGTAATCATTATAGCACACGCAGGTGCAACTTTTAGAATACGAGGTACGGCGCCCACATATAGCGCACCAAAGCCCTCGGTCTTCACAATGCTGGAAAGAAGTTTGACCATGCCCATGTTGGCAGACGTTGATGAGTGATGACCAACCTGTCGTCGAGTTTTGCCAACATCAAAAGGAGATGTGCAAATAGAAGCCAACATACCACCTACGGATCCAGCGATGAATGGTTCCAAGAAGTGATATTCCGGGTGTGTTTGAAGGTATTCAACGCGAGATAAGCGCTTCCTTATAACTTCGACTGACATCCAGTAGATACCAGAAAATGGGACATCTCGCCAAAGCGTCAGCACCAGTCCTTTCCATAGCGATGTTAGACCTTGTGCTTTGACCATGTCTCTCATGCCTTGCATAACATCAGCAAGAGCTTTGCTACGCGAGGAAGAAGAAACAGATTGCAGTCGAGTTTTAACAAGTTCAATCGGCGAAACAACCGTAGCTGACATCATGCGGGCTATACTACCTGCTAACAGTGGGGTGAGAACTTGGCTCTGTACTGGTGAATTGTCTCTCAAGTATTCGTATCCAATAAAATATACAACATTCGAAGGTACGCTCATAAGTAGCGTCAACCCCAAGCCTCGCCACAGGCCTGCAACGCCCTCGTATTGACTGATTTTCCGAAGGCCCTCCCAAGTGCCGGTGAATCGTTTCTTAGTCGCCTCTTCTGCAGCGCAGCAGTCCAGTTCCGAAGCCACGCAGTAGTCGATCGTACTCGGAAACCAAAATACATTTCGGCAGCAGGAGGTGACTCCAACGCCTGCAGGTATCGTTGAAGAAATTCTCTGCTTCGCGATAGAAGTCGCTGCAGCGATCGGGAAAGCGCTCTGCTGTTGTAACCTGACTCTCACGACATCAAATGGAGTGACTAACCAAGGTTAGAATAGAAGCTAACAAGAAATAGAATCGACAAAAAACCAGCACTTACCAACTACAGATGTGAGTAATGAGCCTGAGCACGCGGCGATCATTTTCTGGGTCATGGTGATATCATAGTTTGGGTGCCCGTAGGCGCCCTTCGGTGGGCTTGCAACGGCTGTCGACATTAACGAAACTCCGCTAGCCAGACCGCACCAATATTAGGTTTCTCTCTCTAATAGATAAAAAGGTTCTATGCTAACTTTGTATTCACTAGAACCTGCTTCCAACTACTGTTGTTTGGTAGAGATGGTAAAAAACTGGGCGGCGTTTGGTTGGGGCAATATTTTTCAAATCATCATAGTATTCCAATCTAGCTGAGTCTGAATTGATTTTAGTATGTGGTTTTCTGCATTGTGTGAAATACGGGTTTGACTAAGCGATTTTTAACCGCTACTACTACAGACCTGAGGTGGTTCTACCATTTGATATTATTCACGATTTCCCACCTCTTTTCTCAACTCCAACTGTATCTCTTCTTGCCGCCAAACCAGCATTATCCGACCTCCAACTTATATCGCACATTATAGTGAGATTAATCTTGTTTATGATAGTGGCGGCTGCAATTTTCTGGTTTTAAGAGGTCGTAATTGATTATTGGTTTAGAAATATTTCACCCTACACTCTGGTCAGTTCATAGCGCGCTGTCGCTCTAGATCTTCTCGAAATAAATCCTCCTCATTGCATTGTATCTGAGGACAAATGAATTCTCATGGTCAGCCCGGTACTAATGGTATTCATTCGAATGACGGCTTAGTCGATCCTACCGCCGTCTTGGAGTCCAACAGAAACTTTCACCAACAGCATCAACACCAATATGACCTCCAACAGCATCGCTTTCAGATGGCTCAACCTCAACTGCTGCCATCAGGTTCCATGAGGGGTGATAGTGGATCTTCAACTCCAAGCCATTCAAGAGGACATTCCAACGGGCGCATCCCACACGAGCATTATGGTGACCCGAAGTCTAACAACACGGCACCAATTAATCAAGTCGCTCTTTACAATCAACAGCAGCAGGATTTACAAAGATTGCAAGATGAAGAACAGCACCAAGAGCAACTCCTGCAAAACCATCTACTTGCAAATGGCAATTTAACAAAGCATCCCGTTTACAATACTCGGATAAGACATGGTTTTGAAGCTGACTATGAATCTGAACAATACATGAGTTTTCTAGCTGAGGTACGTTATTTTTTTTTGCTTTATGAAGCATCACTAATTGTTCAGGTCTTCTACATTTACTTTGAAGATAAGCGCCATGAGACGGCTGGCAATCCGAAACCAGATAAAGAATCTGCTCCCCCTGACTGGAAAATGAAAGACCGGCAGCGGACAGTATCTGCAGCTTTAGTATTATGCTTAAACATTGGTGTCGACCCTCCAGATGTTATCAAGACTCAACCTTGTGCTAAGCTAGAAGCTTGGACCGACCCTACTGCTTTTCCCGACCCCAAGAAGGCAATTGAACAAATTGGAAAACAATTACAAGGACAGTATGAGATTCTCAGTACAAGGACTAGATATAAACAGAGTCTGGATCCGAATGTTGAAGATGCCAAACGATTCTGCATCAGTTTAAGAAGGAGTGCTAAAGAAGAGCGCATTCTTTTCCATTTCAATGGCCATGGAGTTCCCCGCCCGACACAGAGCGGTGAAATTTGGGTGTTCAATCGTGGCTACACTCAGTA
Organism: Geotrichum histeridarum; assembly: GCA_030566085.1. Lineage (NCBI taxonomy): Eukaryota > Fungi > Ascomycota > Dipodascomycetes > Dipodascales > Dipodascaceae > Geotrichum > Geotrichum histeridarum. The sequence continues at coordinate 24,143 of JAJMHO010000067.1, forward strand.
TATTCCTGTGTCTTTGTATGACTTACAGACTTGGCTGGGTGCACCATGTATCTTTGTCTACGATTGTCATGCTGCTGGTTTCATTGTGTCAAACTATCTTCGATTTGTAGAAAAGCGCAAGGTCGATGAGGCCAATGGTATCAAAGAACCTGGAGTTCCTCCTGCTAAAGCCTTTGAAGACTGTATCCATCTTGCCGCTTGTGCCTCTGATGAAACACTTCCTATGCTTCCCGACCTCCCAGCTGATCTGTTCACATGCTGTCTTACCTCTCCAATTGAGATTGCAATTCGATGGTTTGTGTTGCAGTCACCCCTGTCGAAAGAATATTACACCGATCTTCATATTCCTGGCCGAATCAGTGAGCGTAGAACTCCACTGGGCGAGCTCAACTGGATTTTTACATCAATCACAGATACAATTGCATGGACACTTTTCCCTCGACCTTTATTCAAGCGCCTTTTCAGACAGGATCTTGTTGTTGCTGCTTTATTCCGTAACTTTCTCTTAGCGGAACGAATCATGCGAGTTCACAACTGCCACCCTATCTCATACCCATCTCTCCCTGCCACATACAATCATCCAATGTGGGATGCATGGGATTTGGCAGTGGACCACTGTCTCACGCAATTGCCTGAACTTAATGCTGCATCTAAACCTGGAGGAGCTCCTTATGAGTACAAGCATTCTACATTCTTTGAGGAGCAACTCACTGCGTTCGAAATCTGGCTTAAATACAAGTCCTCGGATCTGGACAAGCCCCCAGAGCAACTTCCTGTTGTGTTGCAGGTGCTTCTATCACATATCCATCGTGTTCGTGCTCTTGTTCTTTTGTCTAAGTACCTTGATCTCGGACCCAAGGCTGTGAACCTCGCATTGTCGATTGGTATTTTCCCATATGTCTTGAAGCTTTTGCAATCACCAGCTCATGAGCTCAAACCAGTTCTTGTGTTTATCTGGGCTAGAATAATGTCTGTTGATGCCGCTAACATTCGTCAGGAGCTCATCCGAGACAATGCTTATGCTTATTTCATTCATATTTTGGTACCCCAGGAAGGTTTTGCTATCAACAGTATCAATCCCTCTGAGCATAAAGCCATGTGTGCCTTTATCATCTCACTGTTTTGTCGAGGGTTTAAACTTGGACAACAAAAGTGCATGTCCAACGAGATCCTTCACGCTTGCTTGAATCATATGATGGAGCCTGAGAATCCTCTTCTGCGGCAGTGGTCATGTCTGTGTTTGTCACAGCTTTGGGATCTTAATGTAGATGGAAAGTGGCTTGCTCTCAAGGAAAACATTTTCGAGCGCCTTTGCAAGCTTCTGAACGATCCTGTTCCTGAAGTTCGAACCTCATGTATCATTTCATTGACCACATTCATGGGAATGGGAGATGTCTCTGAAATTCCAGAAGAATTGAAGGAGCAAGAAATCAAGCTTGCTGTGAGTGTTCTTGCCCTGTCTAATGATGCTTCTTCAGTTGTGCGTCGCGAAGTTGTGGTGTTCTTTTCTCGATTCGTCAAGCAATACCTGAACTGCTTCTTGGTCTGTGCTTTTACCAGTTTAGAAGATGAGGCAGGAAGATTGAACTCACAGCCTTCCCCTGAGTACTATCGCCATCCCTCGCCTGCTGATGGAACTGTTTTCAGCACTGTTTGGCGTACCCTTCTTACTTTGTCAGAAGATCCCTTCCCTGAAGTTGCTGAGTTTGGCCAAGATGTTGTGGATTATGTGATTGGACTTTTAGATGAGACCATTCTCAAGGACAATGTGACTGCCTTAGAGGAGACCATTGTTGAGAGCTCAACTCAATCTGGGCCTGGCACTGGACCAGTTACACCCAGTCCTCTGAACACTGACCGCCTGTCTCAGTTAACTCGCACAACTTCTTTTGCCCCATCTCCCGAATCACGATTCGCATCAACAATCAAGCGATCTGTTTCATTTGCTGCATCATTGCGTCAATATGCTTGGGGTGACAGCTCAGCAAGTAACACTGATACTGATTCTCCTGCAACTACTTCTGTATCTACTATCCCGTATGGCGCCGGAAAGAAACCTTCAACTGCCCGATACAAGCCCAGATCCGCTGATCGAAAGATCACTCTTCCTCTTGCCAGTGGGTTCTTGGATTGGGCTTCAGAGTACTTCCAAGAGCCTCAAATGAGTCATTCAGAGGTTGATGAACCTGGTAGCACACGATACACTGAACGTCTTTGGCGCAAGCACCGCAATGAGCGAATCATGACTGAAACACAGCTCCAGAAGGATCTTTCATTGTACGGTTCATGGAACAATCAAGTCCGTTCATTCAATAATGTGACTCAGCCAACACGATTGATCTTTGCTCAGTTTGAACCTCATCTCGCAGCTGTGGATGATCAGGACGGTGTGACTGTGTGGGATTGGTCTACCAACAAGAAGCTGAATCGATTCTGCAACTCCAATCCTGTGCGCTCTAAGATCACAGAAGCTAAGTTCTTAAATGAAGATGACCAGCCATTGCTTTTGACAGGTTCCAGTGAAGGTGTAGTGAGAATTTACAGACACTACGAGTCGAACACGGATATTGAGCTCACTTGCGCTTGGAGAGCTCTGACTGACTTGCTGCCTGCCCAAAAGAATAGTGGTCTCATTGCCGATTGGCAACAGAGTCGTGGAGCTTTGCTAGTTGGTGGTGATGTCAGAGTTATCCGTGTCTGGGACGCTCCTCGAGAGCTATGCATTGCTGACATTCCTGCTCGTTCAGGATCTCCTGTTACAACTCTCACATCTGACCAAGTTGCTGGCAATGTGATTATTGCAGGATTTGGTGATGGTGCCATCAGAGTGTATGATCGTCGTCTTGACTCTCATGACTCGATGGTACGATACTGGAAGACCCATCAAAGCTGGGTGCTCAATGCCCGAATGCAGAGAGGCGGCGCTAGAGAGCTTGTTACTGGTAGTGTTGACGGCACTGTTTGCCTGTGGGACATTCGACTCAACAAGCCGATCGATCAGTACAAAGCGCATGTCAGCGGCATGACCACTATGGACATCCACGAGCATGCCCCTGTTATTGCGACCGGCTCGCAGAATGTTCACCTGTGGTCTACTCTTGGCCGAAGCGTGTCCAGTATCAAGACAACAGGCAGCTACATGCTGGGAACTCGAACAGTGAAAATCTCAGATCTGTCGTTCCATCCCCACCGAATGCTGATGGCGGTGAATAACAAGCGTGATGCACACATTTCGATTTTCAAGTGCACGAGCCCGCCTTAGACTCGATAACCGAGTCTCGTTGATGCATTGGTATTTATTGCAATTTTGTTTCTTGAAAGATATAGTTATTGTTTATTTTAGTAGAGTTTAGTAAAGACTCAATGCAAATGTTAAGTTAGAAATAATAATGTTTGGGCAACAATCGTAAATCTATAACCTCAATTCATTCATTTATTCATCATCTTATATCTACAACTGGTTACATATCATAGTTCGTGTTCTTTCATACTTGAAACTGGGCATGACTTTAATCCAATTTCTTGTTAGCCTGAGCCTTGACCACCTCATCAATCTTCTTAGACGCCCAAGGGAACGACGGGATAATCAAAAACGGGCGCAAGTCAAATCTGTTATCATCCGGCGAATAATTCTCAGCATGGTAAGATGGCGTCAAAATCGTCATCTTGTGGCGGTTGACGGCGTAAAAGTAGAAGAACCGCTTGACCTTGACAGCAATCTCAGCAGGCGTCAGGCGAGGAGTCCACTCGTGGTAGAGCTTAAGGAACATGCTGTACGGACCGCAACGGTCAGTCTTGCGTAGCCGGCCAAACACAGAAAGCTCGTCGTAGGTCATGCCCATGTCTACCTCGTCGGATTGAACGTAGTCCTTGGTGATAGGCTCAAGCTCGGCGGTAGGAGTAGCAGTCAAGAAAGATTCAAGAATAGGCAGGTCAAAGTTGTCTCGTGCATAGGCTATGAACCTCTTCAAATCAGTTTTAGAAATACCGCCAATAGGGTTGATATCTGCACTGGAACAATCGTACTTGGTCAGGTAACCGCGAAGGGCTTCGTCAACATTAGCACTACCCAAAACCAAGAGACCACCTTGACCGTTGCCGCGCACCCAAGGAAGCAGCTGAGCAAACAAGTAAGCAAGGACCATACGTAAACGGGCTTGGATATTCTGGAGTGCAAGGTTCTCAGCAGGGGAACCGCCAAACATCTTGAACTTGGGGATCTTGCCTGTTACAACTTCAAACAGTGTTCTCACAGCTGTAACTACTGTGTCCATGTTCAAGTCAACGTGGTAAGCTCCAATTGCGTTAGCCAAAAGTTTGGCACGGTCGCGAGTGTCTTTCGAAGAGTTCTCAGTTCCCATGAAACAAGTATGGAAGATGCGGTTTGCAAACTCACAAGGATCAGTGGGCAAGTAGTCGGAATCAGGCTTTTCATTTGCCATTCGGCGAGCATCAGCAATGACCTGCTCGTTTCCATTCTTAGCAGCCTCGGCAACAAGACGGCACATAGAGTGTACAATGACAGAGGTAGCACAACTATCAATACCACCACTGAGAGGAATAAAAAAGCCAGCTGCGCGGCACCGACGCAAGTAGTCCCAAAGCCAGCAAGCAGGTCCCAATGCAATTTCCTCCTCGGGTGAATGGTAAAAGATTGGTTTGGTCTTGGTTGCAAAAACAGTAGGATCAAAGTTGAGACTGGCAGACTGAAGGAAAGGTGAATCGAATCGCACTCTGTGGATTTCAGTCATTGTAGTAGCTTGCATACCAAACGAAGGAGCCAGTCTATGTGCACGGACCTCATCCAAATCAACTGTGGCAGTGACAACCTCAATATCATCAAGCGAGAATTGAGAACCTTGGGCAACTACATTACCATTGACAACAATCAATGCACATCCATCGTAGTACAGACGGTCACCATCGCAGCCCTTTTGATTGGAGTAAAGATAGATACCGCCGCACTTCTTGGTAGCCTCGGTGATCAGGTCCATTCTGGTATGGAGCTTACGCAGCTCATGGTGACTTCCACTGGAATTGGTGAAGATCTCAACGCCATCTAGAGCCATCTTGATGTGGGGACTATTTGGGGTGAACAATTCCTCGCAGGTCTCAAAGCCAAAAACAGTGCCCATAGTCTCCAAGGTGATATCACCAATGGGTACCTGAGAGGTGTTGAGAGTATCAACCATAAAATGAGGCACAGAGTACATCTCATGATAGCCAGCACGGTACCATGGCGTAAAGTATCTCATCTCTCTGTAGTTACCATCGTTGGCCAACCAGAGTTTAGGGCGAATCAGCAGCAGCTTGCCGTTGTACGAGATCACTCTACAATTGTAGCGGACGTTTTTGTGCAAAATAGGCATTCCAATATCGAGCAGAATTCCATGAGTGTCGTCGTGTTTGAGGATCTGCTGGTACATTTCCCAGGAGTGGAGATAAGTGTCGTGCTCGAGGAAGTGATCCAGGCAGCCGTAGCCAGTGATCTCGAGCTCGGGACCAGTTCGGAAAGTAGCGCCCTTGGCCTTGGCCTGGCGGATACTCTCAATGATTCGGTCTCGGTTGCCTTCAAAGTCCAGCGCCCATTGGTTGAGGTTGCATGTTGCAAGAGTGATAAGATGCACCATTGTTGGATTTTATATGGTGGGTGAATTGTGTGTGTGGAGAGAGAGAGAGAGTGGAGATAGAACGTTTTGTGGTTGATTTAATATTGGGACTAAAGGATGCGCTGATATTCAAATTGACTCACACATCTACTTTGGCCTGAAAAAAAATCCACCAAATCCTTTCAGTTCAAGGAATTCAAGCAGAAAAGCCATGGTTGGAAAGTCGTATACTATTGTGATCAAGCTGGGTAGGTTGGACGAGAATTTGAAGTTATAAAATGGCTAACCGTGGCTAGGAACGTCGTCCCTGTGCGACGAAACGACGCATGAATCAAGGATCGCAAACATGTCTCTGATCGTTGAGACGGTCGTCAAGTTACGGCGAGACGGCCACCGAGTTATCATTGTCTCTTCAGGCGGTATTGCTGTCGGTCTCAAGCGTATGGCTCTTCCGAAACGCCCTAAGCATCTTTCGTCCGTACAGGCAATAGCCGCGATTGGCCAGGCCCGGCTGATCGGTTTGTGGGACGACTTGTTTCGCCAGCTCGACCAGGCTGTCGCTCAGATCCTGCTCACCCGTCTCGATATCGCTGATCGCACTCAATACCTGAATGCTGCCAACACCATGAATGCGCTGCTGGATATGGGTGTAGTCCCTATTGTGAACGAAAACGACACACTGTCAGTATCCGAAATCCGATTTGGTGATAATGACACCCTTTCTGCGATCACAGCGGGTATGGTCAACGCCGACTACTTGTTTCTCATGACGGACGTCGACTGTCTATACACCGACAACCCACGAGTAAACCCTGAAGCACGCCCGGTTCTGGTGGTCGACAATGTGAGCAAACTTCGTGTCGATGTGTCCTCTGCTGGTAGTGCGGTGGGTACTGGCGGCATGACTACAAAACTCATTGCAGCTGAGCTGGCCACATCTGCAGGAGTAACCACCATCATTTGCAAGAGTTCAGTTCCCGGTAACATTCATGCCATTGTCAAGTATTTGCAGAGTCAGGGGGACCCTGTCAAGCAAAGTGGTGATGTGTCAGTTGAGAACGATTTTGAGGTTCAGCAAGCTGAGCTTGAGAAACTCGCTAGAAACAACGTTCCCCCTTTTACTAGATTCTTGGCCAAGGACGCCATCAAAGACCGCAAGTTCTGGCTTCTACACGGCGTTGCATCTCAGGGATCATTGTACATTGACCATGGCGCATATAGAGCAATTACAAGGTCGAACAAGGCTGGCCTGCTTCCAGTTGGTGTGGTAGAGGTAAAGGGCCAGTTTCATGCTTCTGAGTGTGTTGAGATCTACGTTGTGTCTCGCAATAAAGAGACTGGTGCCATCGACAAGAGCAAAGAACCTTTCCGCATTGGCAGCGCACTTGTCAACTATTCTTCAACTGAAATAAGACTGATTCAGGGACTGCAGAGTAATCAGATTGAAGAGATACTTGGATTTGCTGATTCAGAATATATTGCTTTGCGAGATAACATGGCTTTTCTCAAGGGCAAGAAGGCACATGAAGTGCTTCCTGCCCAGGAAATTCAAGCTTTAGAGAGAGGTCTCAAAGAATTATAATATAGATGATGATATAGAGCATTGATTATTTGATTACTATCCTGAGGCAGCTTGCTGCATCGCTGTAGAAAGCCTCTAATGATTTCGGAATGAAGCTTTCTGGAATTTTCAGTTGCAGGGTTTCCGTAGAGGAAGAACTTTTGAGTGTGATCTGATGTGACCAAGGGGTATATACAACTGTGGCACTTTGAGCGTAGTCTTGAGAGCATCCAAAGACGTTGAAAGTCGAGAACCTGCCGCTACCTGGTTCTACTTTGTATGTCAACGGTTGTGGGCGGTTAATCTCTTGGATCAGCACTTTCTTAGGCTTTTGCTCTGTTGAGACCAGCTTAGGCATCATCTCTTCTACCTGCCTTTGCTGATCCTCTTGGTCGTTGAGTATGCTCGAGATGCTTGAATTTTTTGCGAAAAAGTCTACTGGTTTGGGCTCATCGTTCTTTTCTTGGGCTGGTTTGTCAAGCATGGCCTTTGGCACCTTGGTTTCTTCCAGCTCGCCTTTCGCACGTAGCTTTGGCAGATTGAACTGCCTTGAAAGAACCAAGTCTTCACGTGCTTCGACCAGGTTCAGGCATGTTTGGATCAGGATCGTTTTGACTTCACGGTGCGTGATTGCGTCGCGCATAACCTGAGGATTAATGCAGCAATCCCACACCCAGCAGACCTTGCCAGCTGAAATGAGATTGTTAAAATTGGCTTCATAATTAGATCATAGTTGTACTCACCTTTATCTTTGTTTCCACGGCCGATGGAGACCACAACTGGTACAATCCACTCGCCTCCCTTGTTTAAATGCTCTTGCACTTGTGGTCCAAACTTTTCTATACCTAAGTTAGCTAAATGACATGATAGCCAATCAAACATCTCACGTACCATCTGGACTTGGAACTAGTTTGTGCGAGCACACATTGATGAATACTTTGAGTCCAGCAGGCAAATCTTCTTCATGGCCCTCTGCTTCTACAATGTAGGTCTTGATTGCAAACCCTGGAGTTGGATCTCTGAGTGTGATGAAATCAGGATTGCTTTCTTGACTAGAACTAGATCCCTCGGACCCTGATGAAGAAGACGGTGATGCCGAGGACGATGCTGAAGGTGAAGACGGCATGTTGTGATAGTTGCAGAATGGGTTTTGTTCAAATTGATCTTTCAGATGACAGAGATCAATCTTTCACGTGATGCTCAGCCGCACCTTCTCATGAAAAAAACTCGGAATGGATTAATGTGCATTGTATTCCTTCTTTCCAACAGACTATGAATTCAATAGACCTACCAAATCAATCTGGACACTACTGCTGATTAAGAGCCATAAACTTGGTTTAAAAGTTGCTATAAATAATAACAATGCATTGATATATCAAAAAAACAAACGTTACAGTCGTATCCATTATAATTGACGCCTCTATAAACCGTGGAATGGGCATGTGCAGGTTCTGGTTCTGGCGCTTTCGGTCAAGTCCATTGTGTCGATCGATATCTTGATGACAATGAAAACTAAAAAGAAAAAACTCGGTTGAGCTAATAATGATAATTGAAAAACCCTGATCGAACGAGCTTATTGACATAGCATGCTTCTCCAGCCTCATTGATCAGCGGTCGGTTGATGTCTCTCTCGTTTTTGTAGTAGATCTTCAAGTCTGTATGTGTCACAAATTCCCGACGAACAAAGTCCCAGATCTCCTTATCAGGGTCTAGTCTGGCCTCTGGAGTGAAGTTATACGTCTCAAAGAAGAGCTTATCGCCTGGAATGGAACCTTCAGGGGGGTTCACTAGCTCCGCTTTGTTGTAAGAATACACCGTAAGAATCAAGCCAGTGGATTGGACCCCCCGCATAATTACTGGATCCAGATTCGCAGCAACTACAACGGGCCGATGTAGCATTGCCTCTCTTGAATATTGATTTGCGACATCGGTGCAAATGATTCTAGGGCCAGCCGAATCCCCAACATTTACCGTTGCAACATAGATCTTGTCCACTGTGGGATGCTGTGCCACCTTGAGAATGTGTCCGACTCGGAAGTCAACCATTCCAGGATGGATTGCATCCTCTTCTAGCACAGCTGGAGCAGGAGCATCTGGAGGGCCTATTGAGATCTTGTATGGTTCAGGGACCTTGATTGCATTCTGGACCGACTCGATCCAGCGAACTAAGTTGCGCATGTGCTTGAGTTCTGCTCCATCACATTCAGCAATTCTTGAAAACAGCACAACATCTACCAATGCTGGCTCTGACGTACTCAAGATATAAGTTCTCGACTCCAACAATTGTTCGAGTTCAAATAAGCCTTTTGGAAACCGCAGGGACTCTCTTAGCCATTTGTTCTGCTGGGCCTTCTGCACAGGTGTAAGCTTTGGAAACTCATCCTCGAGATGATCTACAAGGGATTCATTAATCTAGACCCCAATTGATTGTTAGAAGAAACAAATTCGATATAGTAGAACCGAGACAAGAGAGTGCATAGTACCCACATGTTTCGCATTAGCTTGAAGCTTTCGGTTGAAGATAACTGAGAGAAGGTCGAGAGACATCTGTTACCAAGTATACTTTTCATTGACATTGATCGTAGTAATAACTGTACTATTGTATATCTTTAAGACGTTATAGTTGGCTCTTCCGTTTTACATCAAATCGTACTACGTAAAAAAAAGATTCCGCCCCCGAGTAGTGATGTCTACAGTACGTAGTAGGCCCATATACTCCATAATATTAATTCATTTAGTCCCTGACCGTTGTGACTCTTATATGTTGGCTTTGTCAGCACCCTTACATAAGCGCTTACTTTTAATAACAGTAGTATTTATTGTTGAGCTTACCTAAGCGCTGCATGCTTTTGTACTCCACACATCCGGCTGAGACCGAGTCTCTCCGATACCCGGACAATCCCCCACAAAACCTCCCAAATCCCATAAGTTTTGACTTCCGGCTGGTTTTCGTCTGGAGATGATTATCTGAAATATTGTTTGTTGGATTTCACCTTCTTTCCTTCTCTCCTCTCGACTCTCTTCTACTTTTGATTCTTCTCTTCTGATTTAGTTTCAAAGAGTTGTTGGTTTAATTTTTTTGATTTTTTGTTCTTGTGGTACTGCCAGGTCTTGTTCTTCTAGACCTGCTGACTGCTTCGAATCGGCATCGAATCGTCTTCCTCTGCGCTTGAGAGTGGAGCCCTTCCATCTAACAACCTCACGACAGTTTGTTACTGCTGAAACGCCCTTCAAATCCCTCGAAAGCATTGTACAAGGTCTGTCATCTACTATTGAATAGTTACCAACCGAGGGCTTTGCTACATTTTCATTACTCGGCCAACTGGATGCTCATTCGCCTGTTGTTGATCTCATTCTGTAGAAGAATTAATAACTCTCGCCAATCCTATGGACACTTTTGTTCACATTCGGTTTTTTCAACTCACTATCCTGGATCTCTTAATATACAGAAAGCCTAAACTGCTCTTATCTGGTTTAGACTTTTCACAGACATACGGCTCATGAACCTTGGTAAAGAAGCCACTGGGAAAACGGCTCAGAATCCCAAATTACCTCCCAAACCATTTCCAAAGACCCTGGAAGAGTACCCACCTGGCGTGGTAATTAGTGTAAGTCCAACCAAACCCCTTGACCAACCACCAAACAAATATCTTTATCTAACATCTGTTTTAGCCTCGTACAGGAAGACCCAAACGTCGAAAAGCCACCCGCGCTTGTGTTCATTGCCAAAGGACTCACTTAACATGTGACAATAACCGACCATGTGAACGCTGTGTATCCAGAGGTCTAGCTGAGACTTGCCGAGATGGAGTGAGGAAAAAGGCCAAATACCTTGCAGACGTGCCGGACTCTGTGGCCATGTCAGAGGAGTCCCTGAAGTTCGATCCCCGATATAAGACGAAAAAACAAAAAGGTAAAGGCAAGGCCGACAAGACCAAGGTGGAAGAGCCTTCAAGCCAAGCATCAGGCCCAGCACCAGTTCCGGCCATGGCTCAAGAAGCCAAGCCTTTCGCTGAAGCTTCATTTCCACAATACCCGATGCATGCAGGTCTTGCAAATGAAAAGCTTCACAGTCATGCTCTTGCCGAATCTTCTTCGCCATATGAATTCCTCGCTGGCCAATCTAATGTACAATCTCAGGCAGGAACACGCAATATCACAAGCGCATTAGGCCAATCCAATCCAGTCAACTCAATGCCAGCAGCAGGGCTACTTCCTGGAACACTTAATTCAAATGCATTGAACTCAGCGCCAGCTCAATACTATGGCAATCATCATGGTAACGGACGTCCACTTATAGATACCGTGGGTCTGCGCCCCAGTCGGCACAATTTTCAGAGCATGGCTGTCAACATGGAATATAGCATCATCAGCAATATTCTAACAAGTTCGAACCAATACAATACTATTGGGCAATCCGATGTCAACTCTTCGCTGAGTCCCTCAGTCAACAGCGCCAATGGTGAAGATTCGCCGAAACCAAAACTCGATCTCTATCAACAACAACAGAAGCAACATCTACAAGTCCACCCCCATCACCTGCATGCAAACCCGCTCAACCAGTTTTCCCTCGGTTCTCCTGGAGCAGAACCTAGCCAAAACCTTAGCCAACTGCTTGAAACGGTTGAGCAAATTAACAAACAATCCACTGCACACGAATGGTCAGATTCCACACCCAAACGACCCTTGTCATTTACCATCTATGCAAATACAAATGAAGCTGAGGTGCACCCTGTTGGTCGTAATGGAAGCACGTCCTCACAATCTTCTGCGGTATCGACAAATTATCCATGGCAGTATAGAGAGCCAGCCGATATCTATGCCAATGTGAGACATCCATACAGCTATACGCCGGCCTACCACCAGCTGACAATCTATATTCGTACCCGGTTCAAGAGGGACCAGCAGATGCGGATTGCGAGATGTATGGCTAGCTACCGTCCATCATTTATTGCATGCACAAACACTCTGAAAGAGGACGATTTAATTTTCATGGAGCAGTGTTTTCAGCGCACACTGCTAGAGTATGAGAAGTTCATTTCGTACTCAGGAACGCCGACGCTTGTTTGGCGACGAACTGGGCAGGTGGCAGCAGTTGGCAAGGAGTTTTGTGTTCTAACTGGATGGCCCAAGGAACGCCTGCTGAACGAGCACACATTTGTGGTGGAACTCATGGACGATTCAAGTGCTTTGGAGTACTTTGAAATGTTTTCCAAGATGGCATTTGGTGATTCCAGAGGTGCCAACATGACCGAGTGTACACTGCTGACTCCCCAGGGCCAAAAGATCAAGACATCATCTATCTGGACACTCAAGCGCGATGTCTTTGGTATTCCCATGATGATTGTTGGTAACTTTTTGCCCATTCTTCCAAATCTGTAACAATAGTAGTAGAAATTTGGCCATTTTATTTATTTATTCAACACACATAACAACATTAGAAGATCAAGATAATAAAAAAAGAGAGAGAACACCGAACTGAAACAGACAAAGCAACGTGAACTAGTGGTATTGTATATATTTGATGATTTAGTTGGTTATTGGGCCAGAATGGTCTTGACAAACTCAACATAGTTGACATTGCCATCCCTGGTCACATTGACACCCTTGAGCAGCTCATCAACCTCCGAGTCGCTCAGCTTCTCGCCCAGCGAAGTCAGAATGTATCGCAGCTCACCCACGCCAATGTATCCAGTCTGCTCCTTGTCAAACACCTGGAAGCCCCTAATGTAGTCCTCGGGCTCGCCCAACGACTTGAATCCGTCAGGGCGGTTCACAATCTTGGAAAAGGTCTCAAAGTCAAAGTCGCCGCTGAGAGAACGTTCCAGCTCGTCGATCTCGCCAAGAGTGGGGTTCTGGCCAACGGCTCTCAGCAAGTCGCCGAGGGCCTCAGGAGGGATGCGACCGGTTCCACGTTTGTCGAAAAGGGCGAAAGCGTCCTTGTATGCCTTTGAGTTTTGAGCCTGGCAGAAACTGTGTTAGCAAAAGAAACTTTGATTCATTCGGCTTGATTTAGTTGATTCGAGTGTTTTGAACATACCATTTTGATGAATAAATATAGTTGGATAAGAAGATTGTGTGATTTGGAGGGTTCTTGTAGAAGGAAGAAGAAAGAAGGAAGGGTTAAAAGTGAAAAGGATTTGGTGTTGTTGTTGTTTTTTTATTTGGTGTTGTTTACATTTGACATTTGGGTAAATCAAAAACAGGCAAAACCAAAACAAACTTCAGACCTGGCCAAATTGTAGGCATAAGCCCAGGTTAAGCCTCTAGATCGATATCGTGTTTACCACCTGTCTTCTTGACCACTTTGACATCGCTGATGACCATCCCTTTGTCTACAGCCTTGCACATGTCGTACACAGTTGCCAGCGACGCCAGTGCACCCATCATGGCTTCCATCTCTACCCCAGTCTTGCCTTCACATTGAACCGTCGTCCGCACCTCTACGCAATTTGTCTTTGCGTCTGTCTTCAAGTCATTTTGGATCTTGGTGACACTTATAGGGTGGCACAATGGGATGACGCTCGGTGTCGACTTGACAGCTATGATACCAGCAACGCGGGCCACGCCCAGCACATCGCCTTTTTTGAGGAGGTTGGACTCAATCAGAGGTACAACATCCGAAGACGAGAAGAGGATTTGGCCTGTGGCGGTTGCGCTTCGTAGGGTTATGCTTTTGGAGGATATGTCGACCATGTGGGCGGACCCGTCAGCTCCGACATGTGTGAGCTTGGCTAGCCGTGTAGATGTGTGAAATAATCGCTGGTATACAGCATAAGTACTCTGTAGGCTCAATGCTCTTCTGCTCAAGTAGTTTTGGATCATCTTAGAGATATCGAGAGCTTGGATGTTGGGTTGAAGCGAGACATGAGCAAGCACTTTGTTTTTCGCACACAAAGATTTTTTTTTTCACTTTTTTTTATCTCCACACTATTATACCATAAGACATTTACCACAATTGACCATGAGCGAGAGCGAAGTAGAAACAGCCAAAGTACACGCAAGGGCTATTACTGAGCTGCCTCCTTGTGCTCTGCAGTTCCACCCAGTTGACTCTAGCCTCATGGTACTGGGAACCTACAAGCTCGAAGAAGCGACCAAAACCCGGCATGGAAGTCTTGACTTTTACCGTTTTTCAGCTGAAGATGGTTCATTGTAAGAATTACATCAATCTTTCTGAAACTTGCGTTAATGAGTATGAACATTGTGCTAATTTTCTTGCTGATAGATCTTTGATTGTGAGCCACCCGACGCCGGATTCGTCCATCTTGGACGTCAAAATCAATGCGCAGGATCCGTGGGTCATTGCGACTGCACAATCGACAGGATCGGTCATTGTTTGGCGAATTGATCCCGACTCACAAAAAGTACTAGCCAGTACTATGACACAGATTACAGACGACGCAGAAGTTCTAGTGCTGTCGATCAACTTTTCACCGCAGGATCCTCTGCTGTTCTCTGCCACTCTCTCGTCTGGTCAAGTTTCTTTATGCCGCATGACGCTGGACGGCCATGTGAAAGTACTAGGCCAAACCGGCACCTCACCTGATAGAATGGCGCATAGCGTGGAGGCATGGACTTCGGCGTTTGGAAGTGCGGGCCATCATTTAGGGTCTGTGTTGTTCACAGGCGGAGATGACACTATGCTCATGGCCCATGATATTCGCATTCTCTCTAATAGTGAGGATGAAGAGTCCACGACTATATGGAAATCGCGCACACTTCATGATGGTGGTGTCACTGCTATCTTACCAGCCGGCATCCCCTCTACAACCGGAAAGCCATGGCCGTCTAGTCAGAATGTGAGCAGTATACACCAGCTGTGGACTGGAGGGTACGATGATAAACTCAAGTCAATTGACCTACGTATGATCGCCAACGAGCTGTCCCCTTACTCGCTACCCAAAGTCAAGACCGGAATGGATTTAGGAGGCGGTGTTTGGAGACTGATACCGGGCCCAGTTGACGATAGAGTAGTAGCATGTTGCATGTATGGTGGCGCACGACTGCTGGAACCGACGACGAGTGAGGATGGGTTGGACACCCTTGCCAAGGTGGTCAAGACTATTGTAGAAGGGCATGAGAGCATGGTGTATGGGGCTGACTGGACTGCCGACGGCAAATACGTTGCTACGTGCAGTTTTTACGACAAGGCTGTTCAGGTATGGGAAGCTTGAGGCATGATAGTAGTAGTTGGCATTTAAAATTGTTTATGTACAAAGATTTCAAAATAATGAAAGGGCTAAAAAGTAAGTTCAGGTTGGCTTGTCTGCGACACTCTCGACCCAGGCTTTCAAGTGCTGCCAGTCTATTTCAGAGTCCTTAGTGAATCCCTCTGGGAGGGTGAAGGTAGCATAGGGAATGCCGCCACGAATGGCCACAATCGTTGGAAACTGTGTTACCTATGAATTGGTCATGTTAATTAAAAGCCAATTGTGTACTAGCGGACACGCATGAATGTCAGGTTATTGCCGTTGTTAATTAACTTACCGAGTAGCGTAGAACCAGGTCTTGGACATCGGGCTCATCTGCCTCAACATCAACGAGGGAAATGCGGAAATCGGTTTCTTCAGACACAATGCGGTTGAGGGCCCCAGTGAGCTTGTCAGAGCGGGGATCGCCTCTGTAGGTGAAATTTGCCAGCAAAGGAGT
This sequence comes from Geotrichum histeridarum, assembly GCA_030566085.1. Classification (NCBI taxonomy): domain Eukaryota; kingdom Fungi; phylum Ascomycota; class Dipodascomycetes; order Dipodascales; family Dipodascaceae; genus Geotrichum; species Geotrichum histeridarum. The sequence goes on from JAJMHO010000067.1 coordinate 39,965, forward strand.
CTTGAGCAGCACTAACGGCTCAAACTCGTACTGATATCTGATGCTGTTTATAACAGTCGTGAGTCCTTGCACGTGGAGTAGGATTGATCCAACTTACGGGAAATAGATGCGGTTCGGTCGGTACGGTTGTTTGGGCGTCGTGCCAAACATAGCATAAGCCGTCATTGGCTTGAGGTTAGACGAAGCCAAATAAACAGCGGACCCGAGTAGGGCTGTACTAGCTAGCGACTTGAAGTAGGGCATTTGGAATTCTCTTTGAAACGGAACGGCTTAATGCTGAGTTGGGTTCAGGTGGGAGGAAAACGAGAAGGAAAAGAAAGCAATATTCTGGTTAGCGAGGCAGACAAACAAACAAAACGCTTGCTACAGACTAGGCTGTAAAAGCAAGTATCGTGAAATGAGATGGAAAGCAATGGATTAAATTGCACTCCCGCGAGGCGGTGGCAAAGGTTTAATTAGAGGTTTCAGTTCCAACGGTGGACAATGCTGGATGGAAAAACTAAGAGACTTCGCCAAATGCATGAATTTGCATGAACCGTTGAATCCGTCGGTCTATGCGTGCACGGAGCAACTGCTCAAAAGCAGAAGCCATAGAATGCCGCAATACTCATGACCTGATGAAATTGGCATAATCTTACTTTGCAACAATCTCCGATGGACCTGTATATAAACACCTGGGGTTGACCTGTTCAGATTCTCATCATCATCATCATCACAACATTCTTTACAGATCCAGCATATCAATACCTTCTTTCTAAGAATCATTCTTTTTTATTCTTTCCACACTCTCTTTTTAAACTATGGTTTATTCTTCTACCTCCGTCGCTGAATTGAACTCAAAGGAGTCTCTTCTTTCTGAGAGTTCATATTCATCTTCTACCAGCGATCTTGATTCACTCTTTTCTCAAGATGCAGGTAGCTCCGCTTCTTTGCCGTCCATCCCTCTCCAGGATGAGAGGAGTTTTAGCAAAGTTGAAGGACAACAGCTTTTGCAACGGCTGCTGGCAGCCATGGACCCTGAAGCCGTTCGCCAGGTCGAGGAATCCGCTAAAGCTATGCGACTTAAACACTTTAATACTCTGCCCGTTGTTCAATGCGTCGAGAAGGCTCGTGTCAGCACTGAGTTTGGCCAAGCTTTTCTGTACCGCTTTAGAACCAACGTTGACGACAAGGAACACGTTGCTTGGGTATACCGCGGAGCCCCACGGTCAGCTAGTCTGTCCATTCCTGCTCCCGGTGAGTCTGTTGATATGCACACTATTCGAGGAAACTATACTGGCACTCTGTTGAGTCACGATGATGTCGAGAGCTCACATTCTGGCGAGATCATTGATACGCTTGACAAGCGTGATCCCCTAGTTCGCATTCACTCTGAGTGCTTTACTGGCGACATTATGGGATCCACGCGCTGCGACTGCGGCGAGCAGCTCAAGGAGGCCAAGCGTCAGATTTCTCAACAAGGTGGCATTCTCGTCTACCTACGTCAAGAAGGCCGGGGAATTGGTCTTGGTGAAAAGATGAAGGCTTACAATCTGCAGGACCTGGGTGCCGACACTGTTGTTGCCAACCAGCTGCTGGGTCACCCTGCTGAGGCCCGTGCCTTTGGCCTAGCCACTGCCATTTTGCAAGATTTGGGCCAGTCCAACATTCGCCTGCTGACCAATAACCCAGAAAAGATTCAGTCTGTTGAGGGACCAGAGCAAACTATCCGGGTGACTGAGCGAGTTCCTATGATCCCGCTGGCTTGGCAGAACAAGCCCGAGGGTATCTTTTCAAAGGAGCTCGACAGATACCTGCACACCAAGCGCACGCGCATGGGTCATATGCTGAATTAAGCTGGTCTATCTCTTTCTTTCTTGTTTTTAGAGCCTTTTTATTATTATTTTTTATCATAGATGTAGAATTTGTTCAATTGACTGAGTATTAAATTTTAAATATTAATTTCAATCGCCTAGGCCGACAGACTGATAGAATTTATCAGCTATATAGGCCTTAGCTATAGATATGATTCTGGCTAGAATTAATATCACTTCAGTTGAGAGTCGAACCCCGGAAAAACTCTGCACTTGTGACATTATTCCGGATTTAATCTAGACCAGGTTGAAATAGCTCAAAATCATCGGAGCCAAACCAAAATTATATTTTCATGATCCTCAGAATCTGCTCTTTCTGTTTACTTATGTTATGAGTAAAAATAAGTGCAATGTCTGGCAGTTGTTGTCATGCCAACTGCGGTTAGGTTAGATCCAAAATTGGTTAGTTTCAAGTACCAAACCCACTAAAATCAGACCTAAATTTTTTATTTTTTTTTTATTTTATTTTTTTATTTTATTTTCTTTTTCATTTCCCTTCCATTAAAAAGAAAAAGGAAAGAAAAAACTCTGAAAATTTCTGTCAAAAAAAAAGAAAAGTCCTTCTTCAGCCCTATAGGCCATAGCTGAATCAATAAAAACACTCTTTCGCTTTTGCTCGGTACAATAGCCGGGTTCAAAAGTTCTTGGATTCTTTTCAAATCGGTGCTCGGGTCGTTTTCGAGGTAAAGTCGCGTTCCACCGATCGCCACCTCCCTGGTTGTCCTGTGAGTATTATGGTTGCTGGGCAAAGCCCCTCACTTAATTTTTTGCTATATCCCTATCGAGTCTTTTGAAAAGACCAAGACGCGTCCATTTTCATTTCATTCAATAAATGTGGGATTCTTGTGCTAACTGTCATTGATAGTTCTTATAGTCACCATGTATCAGTCGTCGTCCTACTATCGCCCTGGTGTGTATGGCCAGGCTGGCCAACAGACACAACAGCAGCAGCAGCAGCAACAACAGCAGCAACAACAGGCCCAGCAACAGTCTCAAGCATGGCAAACCTCTTCAACTTATGGGGCCCAGCAGCGTACTGGTAATACTGCTGCTTCCTCTACCGCATCAGCCTACTCGATGCCAGTCTATCAGCAACAACAGCAGCAGCAGCTTCAGTATGCTCAGTATGCCACTAATCCATATAGCCATCTTACTCAACAGGGTCTGCCTCAAACTACTGCTACTACTGCTACTCAGAAGGTTCCTTCGTCTTATATGGGCTACCCAGGTTACAATATGCAAACAGCATCTTCTGTGTCTGGATTGGCTTCATCAACTTCACAGTACTATCAAACTGCTGCTCAGCAGCAGCAGGCTCAGGCTCAAGTGCAGGCTCAAGCCCAGGCCCAATCCCAATCTCAGTCTCAGTCTCAGACCCAGTCCCAAACTGCCCAGTCTCAGGCTGCCCAAATGCAACAGTACCAGCAAAAGCTGAAAGCACAGCAGCAGTTACAACACGCTCAGGCAAACAGCCAGATCCAATCTCAAAAGCAGTATCAGCAAACCCAAAAGCCTGCTACTGCTCAGAGTACGACTGCCCAGCCCATCACTCAGTCTATGAGCTCTAAAACTGCTACTACTGCAACTTCTGCTTATTCATCTACAACTCCTCAGACTTACTCCTCTGCTACTCAGGCATACTCCTCTAATGCCGCTTCAGCCTATCCATATGCTGGATATCAGACTACTCCAACGGCGTCGTCATACTCTAGTTCGATGCAATACCCTTATGCCCAATATCAGGCTTCTCAGCTATCTCAAACCCCAACTAGAACTGCCACAGATACCTCGACTCAGAAGGCACAAGCTCAGCCTCAGACCCAAGCTCAATCTTCTACGCATTCCACTCTTTCTCAGAGTCAAGCATCTAAAACACAAACTGCACAAGCGACTCAAGCTACCCAAGCTGCACAAACGGCACAGACTGCACAGACTACTCAGGCTTCTCAGACTGCGCAATCGCAAGCTCGTCAATCTTACTACCAGGTACCTTCCACTTCATCGAGTTATGCTCTGCCCCATCCTTCTCAGCAGTCCTACTCCCAGTCTACGCAAAGTACCCAATCACTCACTCAGACTCAAGCGCAGACACAGGCGCAAACCCAGTCTCAAGCTCGCACAAGCTCTCTGACTCAAGATCAATTGTATCAACAACAACAGTCATATTACGAATACCAATTGCAGCAGCAGCAGCAGCTTCAGAAGGCACAGCAGGCCCAGGCAGCTCAGCAAGCGCAGGCTCAGCAGGCTCAAAAAGCGCAACAGACTCAGCAGGCTCAGACGCAGGCACAGCAGGTACAAGCACAGCAATCTCAAGCACAGCAGACACAGGCAAAAGCAAAGGCTACGGCTAAAAACACACAGCAATCAACCTCGCAGTATCAGACTACAGCCCAGCAGTCAGCCTCGCAGTACCAAACTACCGCCCAGTCTCAAGTTCAGCCAAGCTATGCTTCAACTGCTTCCTCTTCGCTTTTGAATAGTCACTCGAGTTATACTGATCCTTACCAGAAGAGCACCCTTTCTGCTGCTCAGTCTCAGTATTCGTATTCTCCATATGCTTATTCACAACAAACTACTCAATCTCAAAATGGGACGTATGGACAAGCTCAGACTCAGAGTCAAACGCAAACTCAAGCTCAGACTCAATCCCAGGCTCAAGTCCAAGCTCAGGCTCAAGTTCAGTCTCAGACTCCGAATCAGAGCCGTACGCAGACACAGACTCAGACGCAGACAGCTGTTCAAGCCCAGTCTCAGAGCCAAGGACTTTCTCAAGCTCAAACCCAGCAGGTTTCGCATGTTCAACCCCAGAGCCTGACTAAATCTGCATCGCAGTCAGCCTCTCAAACGGTTCACTCCTCAGGCACTACCAAGCTGCAAGATCTGCAAACACTTCAAAATGCGTACCAGTATCCCAACCAGTACCAGTCTCAATCCTACGTTGAGCAATACCGCCAGGCTACAGCAGCACAGCAGTCGTATCCGTCTACTACCACCGCGACTACTACTACAACAACTGCAACAACTACTAGTACTACTACTTCGACTGAATCGGCCAAGCGTGCTCATACTTCAAATACGGCTGATGAAACTCCGAAGCGTAAGAAGCGTGGTAAGGTAGAGCCTGAAAATAAGAGCTCTTATGAGAAGGCCAATGCAATGAATGTGCAGCAGCAGTACCCACAGCAGCATAGTCAGGGTCGGCAGACATTACAGAATAGAATGCGCTTAGCAGAAACTGCGACCGAAGACTCATCTGCAACTACCAAGTCTGAGTCCGAAGACTCCTCCACCAAACCCATTGTCGGCGTGACGAATGTGGATCAGCTTCTGTTGGTCATCCAGGCCAAGAATGCACACGAAGAAAAGGTGCGTCGGGGTGAGGCCAGTGGCCCTTTCAGAATGGAGACTGAGAGCATCGTTCCAGCTGAGGGCACACTAAATGGAGGTGTTGGGAAACGAACAAACTCGACAGTTCTCAAGTACAAGTGCGACTTCCCAGAGTGCAACAAGTCGTTCAGCCAAAAAACGCACCTGGTGATCCACGGGCGCTCGCACACTGGCGACAGGCCCTACTTGTGTGGTATTGATGGTTGCAATAAGAGGTTCTCCCAGCGAGGTAACTTGAGAACCCATGCCCGCTCCCACACGGGTGAGAAGCCCTACTCGTGCGAGTTCTGTGGCAAGAAGTTTGCCCAGCGCGGCAACTACCGGGCGCATTTGCTGATCCACGACAACAACAAGCCGTTCGTGTGCCGCCTCGAGAACTGCGACAAGAAGTTTACGCAGCTCGGCAACCTGAAAGCACACCAGAACAAGTTCCATGTTGATGCGGTCTCGCAGCTAATGAGCAAGGTCAAGTACATGGGCACGGCCCAGTTTGACGCTATGCAGCTTGGTTCGGAGGAAATGGAGCTGATCACGTACTTTGCGGACTTGTACAAGAACTCAAATAGAGGTATCAAGGGCCGTGGCAAGAGCGTGAAGTCGTCCGCAGACGGGGCGTCTACATCGTCAAACGCGTCTTCGTCACCTAAGCTAGAAGCGTCTGCTACGCCGTCTACTACAGCGACTTCTAAGGGTACCCGTGTTGCGTCTGGTGGTACCAGCAGTGCGACTAATGGGGTGCACCAGACTAATGGTACTACAGTTGACTCGAAGGGTAGTAGAGGAACTGCGCAGATGTATCAGAATCAATCACATACATCATACTATTAATATTTGTATTTAGTTTTTTTCCTCATTGTTTATAGTCATTTTTGTTTTTCATGTATATTTTTATAAAGAAAACGATTCTAGAAATACTTGATGGTCTGGCAATCAAGTGTCACAATATCAGTTGAAGATAGTAGTCTCATCTTCAATCATCCAATACTATAGCTAACAAACAAACGAACTTTTATTTTCCAACAGATTTGGTATATATCTATATCAATGTAAAAGACAAAAAGAAGATGGGGTATTAAAAATTGGTCTTTACAAAGCATAAACCTGGTTTAACAGCTCAGCAGTATACTCGTTGGTGATCTCGTTGGTCCATGAATCCTTACCAGCTTGCACTTCTTTATGGTACCGGCGCACCAACGCTCTAATAGTACCCTTGCTCCACCACACTGCCCACCGTTTAGTCTCACGGCTCTGAGCCTGGTTTTCCTCGACCTCCATTGCGTCTGAGTTCAAGTCAGCTTCTTGCTCGTCAATGAGCTGGCTATACAGTTTGATAAGTTGGCTAAACACAGCCTGTTTTTCTGAGCCCTGGCTGTACTTGGTATGAGCCAGCGTGAAGTCAATCACGCGTAGCACCATTTCCCAGCCGTGGTTCGTGGTAAGCAAACCACGGGAAGCTGGCTGGAAAAGAGCTGTGATGAAAGCGCTTGGAGGCATAATTTCTTGTTTGAGAAGCTGGGTGACGACGAGAAGCCCAACATAGGGCTGTTCTTGCCAGTACTCAAGAACGCTCTCAACAGCTTGAGAGTAGTCATTGGTGCACACGTCGATCAGAAGATCTTTGCATCTGGAAATCCAGCTCTCGGCATGGGAGATAGAGCGGTTACCTAAGTAGCACACAGTAGACATGACAATATCAACCACGGTCTTAGTAGGGTCGTTCTTATCATTAGCTTCCTCAGTTCCAGCAACAGTCTGGCTGATTTCTTGGAGCAGAACGTCGATATCCTCCTTTTTATTGCCTTCACGTAGCAGTGAAATGAGCTTGTGAACCTCGTTCTGGTACTGGGACTCAGGTTCCAAGAACTTGAATATAGGTTCTTCAGGAGCCTTAGGCACAAACTGCACCAGTTCTTCGGGTAGAGTCTCCTTCACACGCTGCGGGTAACTAAGGCGTACTTCCTTCTGAATTAGCTGCTGGATAAAGACTTTACGAGGATGCAATTCAGGGAGTCCCACATCATCTTTCCATTCTTGCCACTTCCAAGAGAACCCAAAGTTGCTCAAGTGGTGTGAGAACCAATCCAGAAATCGGTGCTGCAGCTCAATATCCATCTCGGTCAAGTGCGAGTACAAGAAACGGATTGCTCTGCCAAACACAGGTGCAATAGCTTGAGGTGCCATAATGCACTCTTCAATCAGAATTGCATGAAAGTAAGATCCGTGAAAGTTGGAAGAAGGCAGCTTGAAAATACTCTCAAGAACAGCCTCCATGGCAACATCTTCAACCTTCCATGTAGAATCACCAGGGTTGGCAGCATGCAGGCCCTGCAAACGATCCATTGAGATACCAGGTTCTGTAAATGTCTGTTTGCCAAAGAACAGGTCCAGCGTAATCAGCTGGCGCGCTACTTCCTTGCGGTTAAAGTCCATGTTGTTGATAATGTCAGTTGAGATATCGCGCAGCAGCACTGACTCCAGTGACTCAACAGGAGGGACCGTTTCCAGAACATCAGGCAAGTAAGCTGAGAAAAACAACCGGGGCATCTGGTAGTCAACTCCAGTATAAGATGCAAATTTCTCAACCATTTCAGGAATACCAACAGCTGGGAATGGATGGTGCACAAAATGGTCGTCCTTAGGCATATCAGGTTCAATCAGAACTGGGATTTCAAGCATATTGGGAACAGCCAAGTTGTTGACTGCAATGGTATCTGTAACATTTCGAACCAACTGCACAAAGTTCTTAGACTCATATGGCTGCTTTTCAGAGTTCCAAGGATTCAAGATCTTCAATGAACTGTCATCTTCAACGATTGGGAACTCTCTAGATTTCTCAATAAGCTCAGTGACTGATTGCTTGAACTCAGCCGATGCATCAGCAATAGAGACAGATGAAAGTAAATAGGGCAGTGCCATAAGAACAGCTGTGTAGAGTTCTTGACCTAACGGGCTTCTCTTTTCAGTGGAATTTTGCAGCAAGATGGCTGCATTGATCAAGGCATTGAGAAGCTTGAAAACTCCGCTTCCGCCATCTGCAACCATAGGGTATAATGCGCACACAAATCGAGTCATGAGCTTGACTTCATTCCATTTGCCCGTATCAACTGCCTCTTGGATCCGTCCGTGAAACAACTCCATACAAAGCTTTCCAATTGAGCTTTCCATTGCATTTGCAATTTGAATCGCACCAGCCAGCAAGGGAATCTTATGAGGCTGCTCAATCACCACAGCTTTAACCGTATCAAAGGCTGCAATTCGATCTGATTCTGGCAGGTTGACAAATCGTTTGCCCAGCCACGCAATGCAAGACGAGAGTGTAAATTTTGACTTGAGAAGCTGTTAGTATGTGTAGATCACCTCAATTCCAATTCAGCTTCATGTATAATATACTTACAGGCTCTCCAATTTCAACAACGTTTCGTCTCAGCTTGACCAGTTCAGGAACTTCGAATCGCCTAGATTTGGCTCGGCTATCGAAATCTTCGGCGTGGCCAGTCTGGATCGGGCCATTGCCAGGACCGTTAGGATCTACAAACAAGTCAGATCAAAGTGTCAAATTCCAATTCCCAGCACACACTTACTTCTTCGCTTCTTAGCAGCTACAGGCTCGAACATTACTGCTATCTCAACTTCGACTTCAGCTAAAATAGAAAGGGTATCAAATGAGCAATTGCCTAATAGGCTAGATGAATCAGGGGAGATGAAAAAAAAAAAAAAAAAAAAAAAAAAAAAAAAAAAAAAAAATCAAAGATTCAAAATATTTTTTTTGGAAAGTAAACAAACTTTTGATTTGGGAAAAAGTCACCTATCGATCTCGTCACCCTCAGGGAGCTCAAGTTTGTGACTTACTACCTAAGTTACTTCTTTACTTTCGAGAAATAGTGATTCAAGTCCTTCCTGATAACATGCGGGTTTGGTGCAGAATGGGCCAAAGTATAAGTCAGTGCGGGCTTAGTGTTGCTCATGCCTGTTACAGCAATGTTAAGCAATTGGAAATAAATATATGGAGTAGTACGGCTGAACCCGTTTGATGCAATAAGTTTCTGGAGCATGGGAGCAACGACCAACTGGCGCAGGCTTTGAGCTAGCTGGTTCCGCTCTGAGTCGGTCTGCAATTCTGGTAGTTTGTAGAATGGAGCAAAAGATGTAAGCGACTGAGAATGCGAAACTCGAGATTTGAGAGTAGAGATGGAGGCGCCAAATCGGCTGGTCAATCTAATAACTGTAGGATACCCAAGCCATGATTTGGTATCTAGGTCAATCAAATCAATAAGTATTTGGTTCAAAAGAGAGTCAATGATTGGTTTCAAAGCCGCTTCGGCAAGTGCGAATGATGTCACAGTTCGATAAGTATCCTCAATTGAAATCTGTGTTGATACACCTGTGGAAACTTTAACAGGACTGTCATCTATACCATGGAGTAAATCCCATAGCTTTTCACCTTGTGGTGGGGGATAGAGTTGAATGAAATCATCTCCATCTTCTGAGAAATGATTTAATACTGTCGAGACCAGCAGGTCTTCGCTGTCATTGTTCATGCTGCTTCGCAGTATAGCTCGAGCTTTTGATCCATACCAGGGAATCTTCCTCACATGGCAAGAGTTCATGAACTCCTGTGTTGAAGATGAGATGAGGACCGTGAGTCCGCCCGGCTTATTGATAGAGCCTACCATTTTTGCAAGTGTTTTGTTTGTAGCAACTCCTACAGAACATGAGTATCCCATGCACATGGAAATCTTGACCATCAACTCTTTAGCAATATGGCTAGCAATGTAGAGCTTAAAGTCCAGGTAAAACTCGTCAGGATCAGTGGACTCAGTTTTTAAAAAACTTGGCATCTCGCAACCATGATCTGAGGGGAATACCTTAGCAGGTGTTTGAAAGAAGAAGTTCTCACAAAGAAACCCGCCTGATTGCTCTTCTTCAACATTGTCTGCCTCTGGATCAAATCTGTCGGCTGAGGAGGCGGCCGTCGACAGATCGAGATGCCACCCCTGATCAAGTCCATCTTCTACTTCCTCTGATAGACCTCGAAACAGTACGTTGCACTCAATCAACTTTTCCAAGTTCGCATCCACAATATCAGTCACATCGATCCACATTTCCTCCAGACCCAGTCTCTCAATTGGCGCGCCCGGCAACAAAGACTTGACATAATTCCACAGTAGTTTTCCTTCCGCTCGGTACTTTGCCAAACTTTCCCCGTTTACAAGTCGAATTGTGGGATACTTCTTCACTGCCTCAGTAACAGCACCTAGCTTTTTCAACCCCAGTTTTCTCGCAGAATACGAGAGGGTGGCAATACAGTTCTTCTGGTAAACGATAAACGGCACATCGACCAGAGTCGGATCTAGCTTCTCCTCTACTCCGCAGTAAAAGGCATCGAAGTCAATCCCTAAGATGATTCTCTTCTTCATGTTTGGCGCATTTGTCTGAATCTGTTTTGTTCGGCATCAGCCTGGTGACAACCGCAGTCCCACAGCAACACTCTAAATCACAATTCAACACTAGAACCGTTTCAATTCCGTAGAATCTTCATGTAAAATTGATGATAACTTCCAATACCAGGTTCATGAAAATGGATAGAAAGCCAATTCCTTACAGCGACATGTGAGATTCAAGATTTTTGAGATCTCGGCAAAGCCTGTTTGCACAATATCAAGATATGGAATCTCACAGTCAGGGTTAGGTCAAAACCTGCCTCCCTTTTTGTTGAGATTAATCCTCCCTAATTTTGGGTCTCTTCTTCTCTCTCTCTTTCTTGGAAATATTTCATTTTCTGTGAAGAGATTCCAAATCGATTCCCTATTCTCTCCTTAATACATCTGCTCTAAGACTAGTTGCTCCGTCTCGTCCGTTATTACAGACCTTTTATATCACTAAACCCCTCGATCCCACTTGCATTCGCCACATCCCGAATCAACCATGGCTCCCAGAAAGAAGGCTCTTCTGAAGGTCATCATCCTTGGAGATTCCGGCGTCGGAAAGACATCTCTCATGTAGGTTACTCTTATTCACATGTGCTGTGCAAAACTCGTTTCTAATCTTTCATGCTAGGCAACAATTTGTGAACAAAAAGTTCACTAACCAGTATAAGGCTACTATCGGCGCCGACTTCCTCACTAAAGAACTCGTCCTCGACGACCGCCGAGTAACGCTACAACTTTGGGATACTGCTGGCCAGGAGAGATTCCAATCTTTGGGTGTTGCTTTCTACAGAGGTGCCGACTGCTGTGTTCTTGTTTACGACGTCAACAATCAAAAGTCATTCGAGACGCTGGAGGTGTGGCGCGATGAATTCTTGGTTCAGGCCAACCCCACAGACCCAGAGAACTTTCCCTTCGTTGTTCTGGGAAACAAGATTGATGTAGAAGACAGTAAGCGACAAGTCAGCTCGAAGAAGGCCCAGGCCTACTGCGCCAGTAAAGGCAATCTGCCATACTTTGAGACCAGTGCAAAGGAAGCCGTTGGAGTAGAGCAAGCGTTCGAGGTCATTGCTCGTAATGCTCTCACGCAGGAGGAGGCCCAGGACTTCCAAGAAGATTACGCCGATGCCATTAATATCCACCTCGATAACGACCAGCAGGGCTGCGCCTGCTAAAGATTTCTTACGCCAGTAAACCCTCTTTGATTCATCGTTGATCCTGTGCTATCACAGGATTTCAATTTGGACCAAATGATCAGCTTTTGTCTTTATTTTCTTTCTTATTGTTTTCCATTTACTTAATGTTTCTAATTGTACTACTTTTTTTTTATCAAATGCTATTGTTCTCTTGTAGGTCGTTTGTTCCTCATGTCACGAGTATAGACAAGGACTAAACGAGTTGTTTGCGGATTTCCTTGTGTCACGAGAAAAGACAATGGCCAAACGAGCTGGTTCAATTATACAGTTATTTCAATTGTTCAGATAGATATGGCAATTGGTGAATTAATTGCAGCAGTAGGCCTTCTATTTTGACATGTTTGACATGTTTGACATACATAAGTGAACATTATAGCTCATGATTATTATATAGATTCCAGATAGGAGGCACGGACCTTTGAACAGACTTCAAACAAAACAACACGAAAGTATGACAAGGACCAGAGGTAAGGTCAGACAAAAGTCCTGAGAGTGTTAATCTGTTGCAATGACCTTCAAGTTACAAATGCATAATCAGTCCTCTTCACATAGCTGAAAATCCACAAACTTCGATGCCTCGGATCTTAGATAAGGCTTCTGATCATCATGTTGATACTTTTGTAAGATAGATAAAATAAATAAGATACCGCTTCTAAGGAAATATATAAGTTTTGACAAGTGATATGACAATGAAAACGATATGCATCTCACAGAGGCATCATTCGCACAGTAGATGAAGTAGTTGGGAGCCTTCCTTGAGTTGCGCTCCGACCAGTAGATGGTCTTGCTTGTGAATTCCCACTTGATCCACCAGTGGTTCGCGCTCTCTTAGTTGACCGAGCTTGAGATCCTCCTCTGGATCTAAACCCGCCTCGACCGCCTCTACCTCCTCGCCTACTCCCCCTTGTGCTTGTGCTTGCACCTGAGCTACCAGTTCCAGACCCAGTTACTCGGGCTGTGAACCCGGACCCTGGCCGCGATACAGTCCTAACGGGTTTGCCGCGATTACTAGCTGGCGGCAGAAAGTAAGGAGATTGTGATACTGCGCTGATCCCGGGTGACTCGTCATCCTGATACTCTGGATCATCGCTGTCGTCCATGAACGCTTCCGCAAGAGCTTCTTCATCTTCAAAAGTCTCGACTCGAATAACAGATGAGGTGGTATTGATGTTTTGCTGTTCTTTCTGGGACTTGAGTTTCACCAATTCAGGTCTAAAATACATGTAGAAATTCTCGACCTGAAGAGGAGTGATACTAGTGATCTTGCTGAAAGACTCAATATCGGTTGGTAGAGCTCGGGCCATATCTTTGAGTGCTGCATTCGAACAAACATCAGTGACTTGAGATAAGTTGAAGTCATTCTTCAATTGCAGCCGTTTAAGTTCAAGATTTCCATAGCAATTCTCTTGGAAATCAGTTGCAGTTGTTGTGCTCTTAATGTGAGATACTGTATGAGATGAGGTTGTAGTAACTGGAGTCACGGTTACATTACTACCTGCATAAGTGTTGACCCTAGTTGGAGTTTCTCTTGCAAGCGTTGAGCGAATCGTGGATGTTGAAGTTGTCCCATGTGTAGAGGAAGTAACAGTACTGGAAGCTGTGACCCTTGATTTCTTAGTCGAACTTGACGGTCTCGACGGCGTCATAGGCTTGGTGGTTGTAGGATTGAACACCATAGTCACCTTGAGTTGCCCAGAAACAACCTTCGGACCTTCTGAACCTCTTTTAATATACGACCTAGCAAACCCTGCTTGATATCGAGAATACTCATCAAGAATTCCTTCTGTAATCAAGTGATGAAACATGCGCTCGACTTCTGTTCGATCTAAGTTCCGGCCCATGCCATAGTTCTTAGCTCGGTCGTGACCCTTATCCATAATTTTTTTTAGTCGCGAACCTCGATATACATCAATGCAATGAAGAAGAACGACATGATCCTTCTGGATGGAGTATACTAGTTCAACGATTTCTTTAGCTCTTGCTGAGACGTCTCGGATTTCTTTGACACGATTCTGACCAAATTTGCAGTTATCACAGTTTCCTTTACATTTGCGTACGTCAAACGTTTCACTGAAATACTGGAGAACCTGTTTGCGTCGGCAATCTGTGGAATTTTGACAATACTGAATCACCCGCTTCAACATTTCCTTGTGACTGGCCTTGATATCTGGTGGTAAGTCATCTTTGTTGATCATGCTTTGCATAGATAACGCATCCCTGAAATGATAGAACAAAATACATTCAGATGGGAGTCCATCGCGTCCTGCTCGCCCAGTCTCCTGATAATATCCCTCCATATTTCGAGGAAGTGTTAGATGAAAAACAAAGCGCACATCTGGCTTGTCAATGCCCATACCAAACGCAATTGTGGCACAAATTGCTTGAATTTTGCCGGTTTGCCAGGCAGACTGGACAGATTCGCGCTCTTCATGGCTCAGCTTTGCATGGTAGAAAGTGACTTTTAATCCTGCTTTTTGAAGAGTTTCTGCTGTGGTTTCACAGGAATTTCGTGAATGACAGTAAATAATTCCAGACTGACCACGAAACTTTGTGCTCATCATGTTCGCAATGACATCATTAACATCCTTCGCCTTCTCCTGCACCTCGTAGTAGAGGTTAGCACGATTAAAGCTCTGTTTTAAGAAAGTTGTGTTGTTTTCACGAAGGCACTTGAAAATGTCAAGTCGTACTCTTTCATTGGCAGTTGCGGTTAATGCCATGATAGGGACAGTTGGATAGTCTACCTTCAAGTTTTCCAACAGTTTATAATCCGGTCGAAAGTCATGGCCCCATGAACTAACACAGTGTGCTTCGTCGATAACAATCCGTGCAAGCATATTCCTGTCGCTGAGAATCTTCATTGCATTTCGGAGCTGGTTACTCAAGTTCAGCATTTCTGGAGAAACATAAAGTAGTGACAGTCTGCCCCCGATAAAATCTCCAAACACACCACTGCGCTCCTCGATTTCAGCTTTGCCAGAAATCATGGCTGCGCTGATACCCTTTTTCTTCAAATGAAAGACTTGATCTTGCATCAAAGAAATAAGAGGAGATACAACGACAGTAGACCCTTTTGTTTTTCCAGAATTGCAGAGTGCAGGAAGTTGATAGCAGAGCGATTTTCCACCTCCAGTAGGCATGAGAACAAACACATCTTTTCCCATGAGAGTGGCGTTAACTGCATCCAGTTGATTACACCGAAATTCCTTAAGTTTGAATGTATCATGAAGAATCCGGTTGACATCGTTACTCCAAGGAAATTGTTGATTGGTCATTGTATTCTTTGACGCAACTTGGGTCATGCTGACACCTTGAGGAGAACTGGAAATATCTTCAAATGCTTCTTCTTCTTCTTCAAAATCAGAGGGAATCTCCTGGATTTCGATATCAGACGATACGATTTCAATCCCAGGAGAGGGTTGTCGAGGAGCAATTGGAGGATAAATATGGTCGCTGGTTTCCTCAATATCGTCCTCAAGCATGCTTTCAGAAATATCTTCAAACCCATCATCAGAGTCATATTGATCCTCAATATCTGATGGTACACTTAATGGGACATTTGCAGAAGATCCCAAATTTGAATTTGTTGAAGTCGGGTATGTCGTATGGATAGAGGTAGAATTAGAAGATGCAGGTTGATTCGGTTTGTGAGTATGCAAAGGTTCGGGGGCTTGATATGCTGATGCAGAAGACTGTGGCGGAGATGAAGGAGTGGTGATCTTGGGGAGGCTTTTCGGAGGTATGAGGATGGACTGAGATTTGCCATTCGTTAATTGAACTAAGGGAGAAATGCAGCTTTCGTAATGGGCTACTTCAGTTTCGAATGAAGATATCCTATCCTGATTTTCAGGTTTCAGACTGGTAGATGCTTTGAGAAGGTTGGTCAAGAACTCAATATGATTCTTTTGTATTTCAATGACTTTAGATTGGTAAATGGAAATAGATTGTTGAAGATCACTCTCTTCAGAAGGCTTGAGTGAAGTTTTAGAAATGCTGGTAGTCGATGTAACATAGCTGGTATAGTTGGGTAGATTTACAGCAGCCGGTGGAGAAGTGGGCTTGTCGGTCCATATATTGTCGTCAAAATCTAGCTCATCAAACTCGCTTGGTGGATATCTTTTGTTGGAAGATATTGAAGGAGCAGTGACGTTGGTTATTGACTTCAGTATAGGACTATCGCGATCTAGCCCATCTTTAGAATTTGGATTGACTTTTGTGTCCTCATCTTCAAGTTCGTCTTCAAAGAAATCATAATCAGAATGCGTCTCATCGATAGGAATGCTCTTGTGCTTCTTCCGTGGAGTTTCAACTGCACCGTTCAAGGCACCCCGTTTGGAAGATGGTGAAAATGCAGCGATTGATTCAACAGGGGTGAGCGGTGATTTCATTTTGGGCTGTGCTGGTGTGAGTTTGGTCTCACCTTCAGCAGGAGGGAGAACAGTGGGATTGGATTCGATTACTAGGAGGTTAGAACATGGCAGACTCACACTGGGATGACATACTTTCAATACTGGGCTCAAAATCAAACTCCTGAGGTGGCTCTTGTAGCTCAGCACCAAAATCTACGGAGCGATTGATTCCCGTGAGATCTTCTATTGGGCCTGGGGATTTGCCCCCGTGAGAGTCACTGCTATCTGCAAAAGCAGGAATGGACGCAAAAAGAGAGACCGTAGACACCAATGGCTTAACTGGAGGTGCTACTACTATCGTCGATTCAGTCTTGCTCAGTGCTTTAGACGGCTGGAAACTATCTTTCCTTGGAATGACATAGTTGGGGATGTTACTCTTTGACAGTGTGACTTGGTCTATATGGGACTTCAAGTTCGTTTTACACCCCATGCTGGCATTAGATATAGATTCGAGGCATACAGGGCAATAAAATATGATTCTTCGCTTGTCTCAGGCTATCGAGTGTCTAATGGAAACGAGATGTGGTGGGCTTGACTACTATCACGCTGTTGATGTGAGATGTTCTTACATCCTTTCCACTTAAATTTTTTTCCAGATTTGTACAAGTGGGTTGACGCGTTTTTATGAGTAAGCACGACTTTACGCGTTTATTTCTTGTGCGCGCGCAAAACCATCATGATTCAGATAAAGTAAGAGTTTAATGGATTCAACAGTTAAC
Organism: Geotrichum histeridarum; assembly: GCA_030566085.1. Classification (NCBI taxonomy): domain Eukaryota; kingdom Fungi; phylum Ascomycota; class Dipodascomycetes; order Dipodascales; family Dipodascaceae; genus Geotrichum; species Geotrichum histeridarum. The sequence goes on from JAJMHO010000067.1 coordinate 56,958, forward strand.
TATGCTAGTCTATATCAATGGTGGTTGTGAATTATGGAGGGATTAGGCGAATTGGTATCAAGATAAAAAATCTTAGTTGTTAATATCCTCCAGCCAGGAGACGATCTCGTCTAAAGGAGCATCCTGATTAATGGAAGGAGCTGGATCCATCATTGCTACTTGTTTTACAAAGCTGGCTTGATCTTTGACAGTCTGCTGTGGTATTTTTTCGTAAGGCTCATTGTAATAATCCTCTGGACCAGACTGCTTCGAATCGGAACCCGTATAGCTTTGGAACAAGAAAATGGACAAGACGAGCACAAGAACCGATATCAAGGTAAGCTTTCTAGCTGCTCTGACACGTTTCCTCCATAGTCTTGTGTTCTCTTCTTTTAATGCAATCCATTTGTTGATGGTGTCAAGTTTGCGCTTATGGGCATCAATCGCAGCATGTGCGTTCGCAATTCGAGTTTCAAGAGAATCTAGAACTTTGAATGAAGACATTTGATCCCTTAAAGCCTTGAGCTGCTCTTGAGTCATGGTGTCGGAATTGTCTGATGCAGTCACAAAACCTGAGACCATATTGGAACAGCGGGTTCGAAGCATTTTGAGCTCGTCTAGGGTGGCTTCGAACGTCATGAGTTGTTGCTTCAATGTGTTTTCTGAGTCGCTAATATTAGATGGGCGTGTAGATGCAATGTGTTTCTTGAGCTCAGATACTCCACTAGACATTGTAACTAAGCCTGGCAGCGCTTTGACAGATTCAGCTGATGAGGATGATCGCGATATTGATGAGACACTAAAAGGAGGAACAAACGGGGTTAATGCAGGTGGGCCAAGAGCTGGAGCCAAAGTTATGTTTTTGATATTAGCGCCCTCTGAAGAGGAACTGGACTCGTCAGACTCATTGGATGTGATTGAAAGGAGGGAGGATGATGAGTTATTGCGATGAATAGTGGTTTCCGAAGGTTCAATATTCTCAGGTTTGTTATTTTGAGCATTGCTCTCCCTTCGGTTGAAGTAAGAAACTGAAGGAGGCGACAACATTCCGTTAGATGTTGGTGAGTTCTGTGTTGCAGGCGGAGGATTGGAGGAGGACATCTTTGCAGAAAACAGGTCACCCATGGTGAAGGCATTCTGTTGAAATCTATTACGGTCTGTAGTGCTAGAGGGAATTTGTGAATATGGCCTCTGTGATGTAGCTGGATGTCGTGGACTGGTCTCAAGCTCTGGGGTCAAGGTTGACGAAGTAGTACTAGGTCGAGTAATAGATATCGAACCCTTCTTCGAGTGACGATACTGTCCATCTCTGGCCTCTTTCATGGCGCTTGACAAATTGACAGAGGACTGAGACCGCACATGTTTCGACATTTGATTTGGATCCTTATGTGGTTGTTTTGCAGACAAAGAAGCAACTGAGGTGGCTGACTGAGGAGAGTATGCGTGAGGAAACCCAAAATACGAAGGGCCGGAACTAGAGGGAGGTGTTCTGGGAGGTTGAGGCGAGGTGGACATTGAGCCAGCACCCAAAGGCGACGGTTGTAATCGTTGAGAAGGGGTGTTTCGACCCCTAGAACCAGATGTACTAGTCGACACCAATGATGGCATTGGAAGGAGCATAGGAGTTGACGGCAGGGAATTGGGATTACTTGACGTCCCAGTGCTTCCTACTTCACTCCCCCTTCTTGATCCTGACGCTGTTGAAGACATCAGAGTTGAAGGAGTTCTTGGAGTGTTGTTGGCTCCAACCGGTTTAATTGCAGGGGAGGTTGACGCACTCTTGGAGTTCATTGAGGGGCGCGTTAGCGAGCTGGAGCCTGTACTCATGGTGCGCGATAAACCAGATTGGTGGTCCAGAGGCTGAAGATGTGGACTGTTTCCAACTGATCCTACACCGTGGCTTTGTGCATCGCTGGAGGGTGTTGGACGTCTCCCACTGTTGCTTGTGTAACTCATGGTGTGAAAGAAAAAGGTTCAACAGCAATCAGAAAAAGAATGGACCTCCTGGAAAATATCCAGTTCTTGGTTCAAACTAACAAAGCAAACACAAAATAGTTGCAGATCTCTGAACTGAATAAACGGTCTTGACTATTTAGCGACTATGATGATCAGTTGGAGAGTTTCAAATGGCAAAACATACACAGCCTACAAGTCACATGAGAGAACAAACTGTTAAGAAGGCATACAAATGACATCAACAGTAAATTTGAGAGCACATGTGAAAAGCTCTAAATCAAAAGTATTATTGTTTCTTTTAGTACTACAGTCATTAGTTATTTTTGGTGGTCTTGCGAGGCTTCTTGCTAGCATTCAGGTGGTGCTGGGGAATCCAAGACTCGTCGTAACCCTTGTCACCAGGAACGACACCAGAGGTCTGGGGTTCGGCCTCGACGACCTTCTTGGGGGCAGCCTGCTTCTTCTCCTCGAAGTAAGGCAAAGCAAAGGCAGTAACTCCCCAGTAAGAAACACCGATCACGGTCAGACCGAGGATGAGGTTAGCAAGAAGAAGCTTAGGATCCAAGATAGAGATAGGTGGGTCGGAAACGGTGACGGAAATAGGATCCAGATCAAAGGCAGACATGCCACCCTCAAAAGCCAAAAGGAAGGTGAAGGCAAGGTCAAAGTCCTGAGGAGGCAGAGTGAGCTTGAGGTCCGTGGTCAGGGTGTGGACACCATTGGACTCAATGAGAATAGGACCAACCTTGGAGGTGGTAAGATTCGTGTAAGGTGTGTCCTGTCCCTTGTAAGTGAATGATCCACCAAAGGCAGCAACTTGAACAGGGAATGCCTCCTTGTTCTCGAACTTGAAAACTAGTGGGGTTTTGTTGTCGTTGATAATTTCAGAAACTGCAGCGCCAGCAGATTCAGGGAAGGAAGGGACCACCGTGAACTTGGTAAGCTCAACAGCAGGCTCAACATCAGTAGCACTAAGGCCCATCACGGCCAAAGGGGCCATAGCCAACAATGAAATGGATGCCAATGAAAATTTCATTTTGATTCAGAGGTTTTAGATGATTTTTCGATGGAGTTCGTGAAAAGGTCGAAGTAGAACAGAGTCAAGTTGAGCAAGGCATCAAAAAGACCAGCAGGCTGAATTTTCAGGGTTAGGTTCCTCGATCTTGCACTCTATCACGTAGATAACACAATCAGACCTATGAAGTTACTTGACGCAATTGAGTAATGACGCTCTTAGAAATAGGTCTTTTATGATCTTTGGTAAGTCTTGAAAATAATGAAAAGGGTGGTGCAATATGTAAGAAATCTGTGAACTGGAGAACTTGAGCCTGTCACAAAGTTTAATTGTAGAACTAGATATGAACCACTGAGTTGAAATAGACGACTAGAATTCTTCAAGTCTAAAGTGATTTTAAATCAAATGATTAAGTACGAGATATTTCTAAGCCCAGGCTGTTCTGCCTCGTTGACACCACTTGAACACCCACTGCCCTTGAATTTGTGATATGGCCGAAAAGATATCAGTTTACAATGAAGCAGGTCAACTCAAAGTATTCTAGACAGCCTTGGTAAACTAGATATGCATTTGTATAAGCGTGAAAATTCAAGATCGCATAGTTATAAATCATTTCTCTCCAGTGGTACCCTTTATGACAGCATTGTGTAATAACATTAGATCATTAACATTGAAGCCCACTCTCTTAAATAGGAACGAGGTGGCATCCAAGCATGCCTCGTCCACCCCAATCCTTCTTTGGTACCAGCTCAAGATCCACTTGCTGAGTTCCACGCAAGATCAAGATCTTAATTTTACGCTAGAAAAACGGTCTTATTAGAACCTATCCATGGTCTGAAAGTAAAAGAATGTCATGCTACTCACGTTCTCGTTCATCATGACTACATTAGATAGTCTGGTTAGTCGTTCATGGTTACCAGCATTTAGATGCGAAAACTCGACAATCTTGTCGCCTGGTTGAAGACCCTGTTAGAGGAAATGTATGGTTAGCAAGGAACACATCTGAAATTGAAGAATCAAAAACTCATACCGCTGTAAAAGCAGGACTTGCTGGGGCTACACTGTTCACAGCAGCAAAGGGCACTAGCAATTGGTGGGGCTGTTCAATTGAGGCCGAGGCATCTGATATCGACAAGTCCTCGGTGCCTTCTCTAATACCCTCAACGGTCTGTGCCCGATCTTCGGCCTGTCGCTGCTGCTCTTTGACTCGTGCGTATTGTAGATGCATTTCTTTCTCAAGCTGTTTCATGACATCTTTGAGGTCGTTCTTCCGGCGTATGATCTGGGTTCTTACTGATCTGACTTGAGCAACGTCAATATCTGAGCGCGGAAATCCGTCAGGTGTGACAAGAGGTGTGTTCATATCTACTTTTTGCTGAAGATGATCTGTTAGTTGATTCATGGAGCGGTATGTGATCTGGGTAGCTGGCTACTTACGCGCTCGAGGACGCTCACTAGCTCATCGAGTTCGCTTTCAATGTTGGTTCTCTGTTTCATGAGCCTCTGAAGCTCATTGCTCAACTGAGCACCCGTGTTTGAGGATGCTCCTGAAGATGACGGGACAGAATTGACAGTCGGAGTATGGATATTCATTGAGACGCCCATGGAAAATTTAAATGTAGAATAAAATTGAGTACCTTGGAAAAAGTCTGATTATTGATGAAGGCAAAGTCTAATGTGGAGGCAAAATGCTCCCAACACCATGCCCTTTCTTTACTAGTGCTAACGTAGTTTATTCTTTGCATCTCACAAACTCATGCTGTACTTCAATTTTCACCTGATTCACTCTCAAGGTTGGAGTGAGCAAGCAATCTTCTGTGGCAAAACCCTCTGCCATTGAGGATGAGCAAATAGCAAATAACACAAAGCAAATATTCAATTCAATAAATTATATATAGACCATGTAAAACAAGACTGAACACAGGCCATTACGCAGCATTGACTGTTGCACCAGGCACCTAAGCTTCTTCCTTAGCCTCAGTGGCGTCCTCAGCTGGCTTGGAGTCTTCCTTGGCCTCTTCCTTGGGCTCCTCCTTGGAGTCTTCCTTAGCCTCCTCCTTGGGTTCCTCCTTGGGCTCATCATCTTCCTTCTTTCCCTCAGCCTTGTCACCAACAACATCCTTCAAGGCTCCCTCGTAACTCTTATCGGGAGAAATGCCCACAGCAACAACGGCAAGCTTTCCATCCTTGACAATCCAGTGCGAGCGAGTGACACCTCCCTTAGCAGTCTTTTTGGCACCAAGGGGCTCAATCAGCTTGTACTCGGGGTCAGAAAGCAGCTGGTAGGGCAGGGACTGCTTGGTCTGAAAGTTCTTTTGAGCATTGACTGAGTCGGCGGAGCTAAAAGTGGGTTAATAGTGGAATGGCGAAAGAAGGGAATCGACTTACAGTCCAAAGACCTTGACATCCTTGGATGAAAACTCGGCATGGTGGTCTCTGAAGCCACAGGCTTGCTACTCAGATGTTAGCAAAAACTGATGAGTCAAATAAATATGAAGGAGGAGGTGTATATACCTTTGTGCAGCCAGGAGTGCTTGCCTTGGGGTAGGCTATTGTATGTATGGTTAGACGCGTAATTAATAAAATGATGGAACAAAAAGCATTGCATACCAAAAATCACGACAGTGGAGGTCTTTGCAATTTCGGCGACATTGACATCCTCACCGTCCTGGTCCTTGAGGGTAACAGTGGGGAGCTCATCACCCACAGCGAGATGGCTGGCTTTGGTCTCAGCAGGGGCGGCAGCAGGCTTAGCTTTGGGCTCAGTTTTTTGCTTCTTGGGGGCGCCATTTTGTGATTTGGCAGCTGGGGCTGGTTTAGCAATTGGTTCAGGTGCGTCGCGTTTTTGGGAAGCGACACGGGCCGACCTTCTAGGAACAAATTCAGCGGCGTCTGTCATTGCGAAAGTGAGCTGTGAAAATAGTAGTAGCGGGGAGCTATGGGGGTAAAAAAGGAAATAGCTAGGATTGCGGTGAGAGAAGGTGGAGAAGATGAAAGAAGAGGAAGAAGAAAGGAAGGAAGGAAGGATTGAATTAATTCTTGAGAAATATTTCTAATGTTTTATTTATTTAGTTGTTGGTAGTAGTATATTTTATACTGAAAATTACAAGAAAGTGGAGTTTCGTGGAATTGTCAAAAGCGAGCGAACCGCAGATTCCAATTCCAATTCCAACTCCAATATTTGCAAAAAAATGTGTGTGCGTGCCACATAAATAAATATAATAATAATAATAATAATAATAAAACCAAAATAACCCTCATAGTACTAGGTTGAAACCAAGGTGCTGCTACTCTTATAATTATTCTGCTAATTCATTGGCAAGTGGAAATGATAATGGTGGGTGCTGGAAAATGCTTAGAGTTATTATTACTATTATGCCAACCTCGTAGCCATACCATATATGTCCAATATGGCCAATATGGTTATATTGTTCTGTGCGACCTTTAAAAGTTGCGTAAGGCCCTCCTCCTCCCTCCGCATTTTGTCAAAGTTAATTAGTCAAGAAAAAAAAAAAAAAAAAAAAACACCAGCCGACAGTTAACTCCATTATTATTAGTATGGAGAAATGCTGCTGACACAAGTATGAGTAAATATTGAGCACTTATCAGACGTTTTGACGTTTAGATTTGCGATCGATCGTTTTTGCTTTGCTCTCTCCAGAATGTAATAGTCTGGGTCAATAGCCTTATTGCATATGGCATACTCTCGCATATAAGGCGGTTTATTTATGTATTTATGTCGGGGCGACATTTATTGCCAAAACGAAATTGACAAAAAATAAGTGTTAATCAGCCACCAGCATTAAGCTTACCAAAGCGACTGAAAAAAAATTATATGAGCAAAAGAGATGATCTTTGACTGTTGACACAAAAGATCTGATCCAGTTGCTCTGCTAATAAACTACTTGCAAGCTTCAAAATGACTGAGCCCGTTTCTGAGCAAGTTGCTAATCAAGCTGTTGATCAAACAATGCTTGACACTACCATAGATACCACACAAGCTGCCTCCGTGACAGCCGCAACTGAATCCACCTCTCAGACTGTTCCTGCCAAAGATCACAGTAGGCGAAAAAACCCTCCACCACCCGGCATGTCTCTGTCGGCCTACAAGCGACAACTCAGAAAAGACAAGTTTGCTCAAGAGCGTGAGGAATGGGCTGCGAAAAAGAAAGAAAAGCGTAAAGCTCTGAAGCTTGAAAAGAGAAGACAAAAGGCAGAGGGTACTCTACAAGAAGCCCCGAAAAAGTTTGTTCCACAGCAAAAGTCTGGAGTTTCAGTGATTGTTGACTGCGGCTTTGATGAAATGATGAAGGAAGTCGAAGTCAAGTCGCTGGGCCAGCAACTGATCCGGTGCTACAGTGAAAACAAAAAGGCTCCCAAGACTGTGGATTTTACGATTAGTTCATTCAACAAGACTCTGCTGGAACGATTCCAGACAAACCTGAGAAACCAGCATAAACAATGGAAAAGCATCACTATCTCAAGTGAAGAATTTGTGCCTCCTACTGACCCTGAGCAATTGGCCAACTGGGTATACTTTTCATCAGACTCCTCCAACACCATAGAAACCCTGGAGCCCAACAAGACTTATATCATTGGCGGCATTGTTGATAAGGGCAGATACAAGAACCTGTGTAAGGACAAGGCAGAAAAGTTGGGGATTCAAACTGGTCGTTTGCCAATTGACGAGTTTGTGAAGATCAGTGGAAGAAGAGTTCTGACCACCAACCACGTCTTTGAGATTCTTCTGAAATGGTTGGAGGTTCGGGATTGGAAGGAGGCTTTTGAGTCTGTCTTGCCTCCACGCAAGCTGATAGAGAAGAAGGGTGATCACGAGGATGAAGGTCAAGATGAAAGCGAAGAAGAAGAAGTTGAAGTTGAAGTTGAAGAGGAGCAGGAGGATGAAGGCGAAGACCCAACTGTCGAGCAGCCTGTTCAAGAGCCTACAGCCTGAGAACCGTTTTATGTTTATTATAGAATACAAAAATAAATAATATTTTAACCTCCAAACGCTGCTCTACCATGCCCCGCCCTGGGTTGGTATTATCTGCATATAAATCTTGTCGGGCTCAGTTTGGAGTTCCGTATTACCCAACCACTCTTATATTCGCTTAGCTGAGCATAGTTTTGGCTCATTGACCCGACCACCCAAATCATGTGTAGTGCTTCCTTAAACAATAAAAAAATTAACTTTTTTCTGCCTCTTTTTGTTTCTCTTCCTTCCTTCCCTTTCTCTCAACAAGTAAACAAGTTTTTCCGCGTCTATTATTTACTGCTTGAAACAAGCGACAACCTTCCTTTGCTTTAGTCTCTACATTTGTGTTGAGATCCCTGCTTAACTGTGAGTGTTATCGTCGTGTCTTGTGTCAACTTCATGCTTGGTTTCTTATACTAATAAAACCACAAGGTCAAGCATACAGGTTTATTTAGTCCTCGTTCAACTGCCCTCGACCTTTTCAGCGACTTCAGAATCGTCTGTAACACTACTTCATATCTTTCGTTCTGCTTCACCTTATCTTTGACGACGACGTTTAGGTCTTGTAGAGAGTCAAAGCTCACGTACTGACTGCTTCCAACAACCCTTCAATTTCTCCAGGGTCTAATGAGAATATACAACTATCGATTATTGATTTAGGGGACTACAGTTACTTATGGGTTCAACCAACCCTACTTTGATTGTCTCCTCACCGGATGAGGACAATCCTCGTACTTATGACGCATACGATTCTGCCATTGACGACTATTATGGCGCCCCCGACTCTGTAAACGATAACCCTTCCATCTATCACGCACCCCGTTACGCTAAGAGTCGCTCCAACCGCCCTCCTTTACCTCCTCTCGATACTTCCGAACGTCACATCAATCATATGCATAAAAATCCAAATGAAGAGCAAATCAGCTTTGACCAGCATCGCCCAACACCAAGAAGTAGGGGTTCTCCGACAATGTCACCATCTTCACCCACAGCTACTGCTGCCACTGCTGTCATGGCCCAGGAAATGTCTGCAGTACAGGCCCTGAAGCGTCTTTCTATTGGAGCGTTACCAACACTAGATCCAGATCTCCCCAACTATAACGAATCCTCATCGAACCCATCGAGTCCAATAAGGGGCTCGCCAGCTTCGTCACCACGAACAGATTCAACGGGGTTTGACTTTACATCGCCCAAGTCCCCCAATTCACTACAGGTTCCTAAGGAGGGGCAACATCATCAGCCAGGAATCAACGCTTCACAGGCATCGCAACTACTGTGGGTTCCAGCTCACGTTCACCCGGAAATCGCCCCTCAGCAATGGAAATCATTCGTACAAGATAAGCTCGCAGAAATTAGAGCAACTCAGTCGTCAGATTCCCTCAGTCGGTCGTCTTCAACCTCTTCAACGTCATCGATCGCCATGAAACGTCGCAATTCCAGACTGTCGCGTCAGATTGAAGACCAAGACGGTTACACAGATGGTGCAGACGTTCTAGAAAAACGGCGGTCAAGTGATAATCTACTGCAGAAAGCCACTGACCCCACCATCCAGAGCTTGTCAAATCAGTTGGAATCTCTCGGAGAACTAGAGGGCTGGTCTGTTGATCCATATGAGTTGGTGCGCTCACTTTCAATGCAAAAATCATCAAATCCTTATAGCCCGTCCTCTACATCACCAACATCAGAGTATCCAACTGCACCATTAGCAAATGATAGCGACACGCCAATTTTGCCTGCACCTACTTCTTCTTTGAGGAGGTCTACCAAAACCAGAATCAACAAGTCGTCGATCAGAAGAGGCCGTCGTGATATTGCAGCATCTAGGACGCATACATCCGAGTCATCTGGTCTGTCGGAAATCACAAGCCCTGTCGATAAAAAGCCTCCTACAATCTCTTCCATGGAAAGCGCGCCAGTAAATCCAAGCAAGCCTTCTACAACAATTCCGTCAATCCTCCCAAGCACGCCCACTACCCATTCAAATCTTCCACCGAAACAAGTGAGTCCATCTACTCCAACTGATCCTGAGAGGTCCACGTCATTCCCTCCTACCCCTTCTGCACCACCACAGTCCCAGCCTCAGCCTCAGCCTCAGCAACGCCCTAGAACTCGTCACAGCCCAGAGAGAAAGCCAGTTCAAAGAGTTCGTATCCCAATCACCAACAAGCCTTTAAGCGAATGTCCTGAGCTTCCGCCTAATAGAAGGCCATCGGGCCGTACTCGACCACCGGAGCCGTCTGAGCCTGTCAAGTCTTCAGTAGTACCGCAGCAGCAGGATATATCTAAAGCGGTTGAGCCTCCTCGCCAGAAGGAGGGGCCAAGACGAAAAGAGCCTGCAACTTCTCAGATGTCCGGAATTGTAGGAAATGACTATGATAATGTGCCTAAATTGATAAATCAGCAGGCCCAGCAACAACAGAGCAAGCCAAAAAGACCCACGATGAAGAGGCAAACTGGCTCCTTGAGTTCAACTGGTAAGATCATGCAACGCACTGACAGTCAACTCGAAAAGCAAGCTGGCACAGAAATTGCAGATCAAAGCGAGCTCAAACCATCGCCTTCACTCAGCGCAGGTCGGCGAGGTCCCAAAAGTCCAACTGCTCACGGAGAACCTCATCAAACGCAACCTATGCAACCAATCGAGCATCCTTCGAATGAACAAATGCATATTGATTCTCCTGTAGAAATTAAACCGGAGAACAAGGTTGAAGCTATGCCAGTCAACCAAAAGCCTGTTGTAACGCGGCCCAATGATAGACGTGTCTCAGCTGAAAACAGACCCTCTGAAGTCGATGAAGAAGGCTCAGTTCCAAGTCAGCCCCATTCAAGAGCGAAAACCCGCAAAGGAACTTGGGGATGGCTTTTCAATGGTGCTGCAGGAGGTTCTTACAGCGGATCTGGCAAGTCGTCTCCTGGACCTCAGGAAAAGCAAAGCTCCAGACCTGGGTCCCCTGCTGTTCCAGGTCCGGTATCACAGGCTACGCCATCAACTCCACCTGTTCCTAAAACTCCTGAACCTTCTGCTATTCCATTCTCTTCTGAAGCAGTGGACAAAGCTGCAGTTGATAAATTTTTGAACCGTGCACCCGTCTCTGAGACTAAGAATGAGCCTTTGTATACAACTACTCTCCAGACTGCCCAGTCGCCAGAGTTAGTTGTCACTACCATTGACGATGGCGAAGTTAGTTCTCAGAAGGTATCTCATTCTTCGTCATCGAGCATCTCCGAAACTAAAGATCGGATCTCCAATTTCTTTTCCAAAAAGAAGAGCATTGCCAATCTCAAAGCACAGAAGTATGGAGATTCTTCGTCTGACCACAGAGGGGAGGACCAAGAAGGGTTGCGCCCTGATTCTTATACCAACTCGAGGTCACCTTCACCTAACGGCGACTTTAAGTCCATTGCAAAGTCTCAAAAGGCTATCAGCAAGCCACGAAATCGTAGCAAGAACAGGGACAAGACTCGTGCAAGGTATAGATCTCGATCTCGCCATCAGTCACCTGAACGCCCTGAGCCAGTTCAAACTCAACAACAGCACCAGCAACAGTACCAGCAAAAGCAACAGCAACAACAACAGCTGCAGCAGCAACAACAGCAAGCTCCTATTCAGAATTTGCCGAATGGAATTCCTGGACCAACAACAAATGCTGCTGGGTTTGTAACGTACAGTGCTGAAGCCGCTGCATACTATGGAGCGCCTTATCAAATTCCTGCACATCAGTACTCAGACAAGTCAATGTACATGATGAACCACCGATATGCTCCTCATATTGAGCGGGCTATTTACAGACTATCACATTTGAAATTGGGTAATCCTCGCCGGCCTCTCGTTCAACAGGTCTTACTGTCGAACTTCATGTATGCGTACTTGAACTTGATCAACCAAGGTTTCATCAGACAGCAGCAAGAGGCACAGATGCAGTTGCATCTGCAACAGCAGGCTCAGCAAAGACAAATCACAGCAGGCGGCCAGCAGCAACATGAGCAGCAAGGTCAATCTCAATACATGTACCAGGGTGGATACGACAACCAACAACAACAACAGTATGGCGAGCAGCAACAGCAGGAGCATTATGGAGCCTATAACCAGGACTACGAGCACGAGTATGATAACCAATACGAGAGGTTTGCAAATTCAGAACCTGCGGGTGCTGATGACGCTGAATTTTCGTATGAAAACTCGTACAAGATGCGTGGAACAGCTGATTCCAGCTCGTCTTCCTCGTCATCTTCAGTGGCAGGAGATGACATGTGGAGTGGAGACGCGCAACCGAAGGGATATGACGATGAAGAAATGTTTTATGACTCTCATGAGCAAGTAAGTAAACATGCTTCCACGTCCCTTCAAACTGAATTCAGCTAACACCAATACTAGCCAGATGAGATAGTGGAACCAATCACTGACCACTTGTACCCACTTGATAATGAAGCGGGTGGTAACGCCGGACCGACAGCACCAAGACATAGGCGAGGACATCATAATCCAGTGTACGGTTAGCCTTTCATGCCCAGCCGTCTTCTCTCGTTGTTATTTGATTTTTGTTTTGCTTTTTTGGTTATCTATTTATTGCTTTGAATTGCTTGTTCACAAAATGGTTGAACATGGCACACGATTATGGACATATTAACTAGGAAAGTCTCAATTGCATTATGAATAAACAAGTATTATAAACTCTTATCAGGACTATAGGATATGGTGCACAGATCTTGTCAATGGCTTGAGTAAGTGCCAGAATGCAACCATACCAACTATCAGCATGCCCCTGTAGATGAAGGTTTGGGTCAAGTTCTTGCCCACATGGCCAAAGCTAGGTGGTCCGAGCGAATTGCAAAAGATGTGAACAGCCACACACGGCCACACCGAACCCATGCGCAGAAACAAGAACGCAGCATACCACCCGAAAATAGTGGTAAAAGTAAACTGGAAAAGAGTGGTGAACGCAATGATCTGAGCCGAAAGCTCCGAGCTGCCGTCCACGTAAAGCTCGTATGCATGGTGGACATGGGCCACCCCAAACAAGAGAGGAGTTGCGTAGATCAAAACAGTCTTGGAGCAAGGCGATGCTAAAAACAGGGCAAGCACAGCGGCTCTAAACACAAACTCCTCTGTAATCGGGCCAACAATGTAGTTTCGCACGCCGTAGATGGTCGAAAGCCCCTTTTTGATCTCGCCGTAAAGGCCCTTCGGAGTCGCATAGCTGCGGCCGTACCCCATGTTGTACGACCGCTCCTGGTGACTAAAATACAGTACATCCGCAATGGGGCCCATGAACAAAACTGCCGTGAGCAACAGCGCTTTGAGGCAGTCCCACACCAGCACCAGCACGATCTCGACCAGATCCGGGAGGCCGGACCCCCGAGGCTTCCAGCCCCAAAAGATGCGCAGCGAGGCAACTGCCATGAACCAGTTGTTGTAGACGCCCTCGAGCACGAACACAAGGGGGACGTAAGCGAATATTGCAAGGACGGTCATGATGCTGATAGCAGAGAGGCGGGCTTTAATGACAGAGGGATCGTCACGGTTGATGGTGGCGGAAGGTCGGGTTGAGCGCCGCAGATATAAAACGCCGACATAGGCTGCTGTGAGAATGACGGAGTAGATGGAAGCTTTGAGGACCGTGAGGCGGTCCTTACTTGAGAATGGCTCGCCTGCTAGTGGAGCTGGCATAGTTGGTGTTAGCAGGTTCTAAGGAAAACTTGGACGGCAATGGAATAGAGCTAAGCAATGAACGTCGTAATAAAGTGTGTTCTAAATGTTAAAAGAGCTGGTGAAGGCGACAGGAACGAACGAAGGACAATATGGTGGGCAGGGAAAGGAGTTGAGGTTTGGAGGATCACGATTTAGTTTTTGGGGGACGTTTTATGCTGTTTCAATTCATGTCGTCCTTTTAAGGAACCTGCAGCGGGACTAAACTGACACATCTCAAGCCTAACCCTGCGAGACTATAGATCAATTCTGAGATCCTGGGCGAGCTGATCTGAGAGATAGAAAAGTATTGTCAGTGGTATATAGGATCAGTTGCAGCTCTGCGAGCTTGAATGGTCGTCAGTTCGAGATGGTCAAAGCTTGGTATGGCGGGGCTTTGGGCATCTGTGGGATGACAAGATCACTATGGCTACAAATTGGCCTTGATGCTTGAACTTCAAGCTTGAACTTCAAACCAGCTACTCCATTTCTGTTTCCTTCTTTCTGGAAACTTAATTCTCTGTTTTCACTATTCTCTCTTTGGATTCTTGGTCAACCTCTTGGTCAAGGTCGGTTCCTTCTAGTCCCATATCCTACATATCCTGGCCTGGACACTTGAAATTTCACAAAGTCCCAACCCAACTTTTCCAACCCACCATCATACCCAAATACATACCCAAGACACGACGATGGCCGACGCCCAGCGCAAATCCCAGCTCCGGGTCTGCACAGTATGCGCATCCAATAATAACCGATCCATGGAGGCCCATCGGGTTCTGAAAAACGCGGGTTTTAATGTCAGTTCCTACGGCACGGGCTCGGCGGTAAGATTGCCGGGCAGCGCCATCGATAAACCAAACACGTACTCGTTCGGAACGACATACGATTTCATGTACAAAGACTTATATGCCAAAGATCAGCGATTGTGAGTATTTTGATGTGTGGTAGTATAGTTGGAAAGCTAATATGGTGTAGACACACGGCGAATGGTGTTTTGACGATGTTGGATCGAAATCGACATATCAAAGATCACCCAGAACGATGGTACGAGCACAAGAATACATTTGACGTGGTGTTTACCTGTGAGGAGCGATGCTTTGATGCTGTCTGTCATGGTTAGTTCTACAATTGCATCTATCAACATATTTGGTACTAATTCTATCTAGATCTGATGAACCGGGGTGCTGTTTTGAACAAACTCGTCCATGTTATTAACGTTGATATCAAGGATAACCACGAGGACGCGCTGCTAGGCGGTAAAGCTATTCTGGATCTGGCAACGCGGCTTCTGAACGCTGATGATATGGACACACAGATTCTGACCATATTGGCTGAATGGCAAGAAAAGCATCCAAAACTACCCGCTGTTTACGCTGCTGCATATTTCTAGTCATTGATATTTATCATCTCCTGTACATTACGCTTAATTTCATTCCTGTTCTTGTCAATTATCAAAAAACTTCTCCTGGTGCTGGCTTGTTTTTGCGCTTCCGCCAGCGCTCGTTGATCAGCTCGGGCGGATCCTGCTTTTCTCGCTGCGCCAGAGGTGTGTATTTCGTAAGATGTTTGCCTTTCCCATTTCCAAGCTTGATGACTACTCGCTTCTTCTCAGGTGCTGCATCGGGCATGTAAGGAGGTTTCACAGACTCCTCGACCATTGACCTCATAGTGGTGATCATATGGTATTTCATCCAGTAGTCGTGCCAAACATTGAACTGCTGGTCTTTTAATCGTCGTAAGCTGTCTGTACTCTTGAATGACTTCCATTCCATAGCGGGGAATTCACAATCGTAAAGAACTAGAGGTATATCATGAGCCATTTCATAGATAGGTCTGCGCGGAGTCTTTTCAACGTCCAACAGTTCGGTGATGATCTCAGGTTGTTCATGCCCTCGGCCGATCAGGAACAATATTGCGACCATTGATCTCACTTGATGCCATAGAAAAGCTGACCCCTTTAGATCAAACCAATAGAGCTCTGTTTCTCTATCAAATTTCATAATATCGCAATCCATGACTGTCCGCTCAAAGTTTGTTATCTGTTTCGAACCATCAACTTTGCAAAAGTTTCTAAAGTCATGCTCGCCCTTAAACAATAACGCAGCCTCCCTCATTTTAGTGATATCAACATCATCGCCATAGAAATAGTATCTGTAGCTTCTAGACAAGCAACTGAACCGGGCGTCAAACCCCTCCGGCGGCCGCAATGCAATCTCGTACATCCTAATATCTTCTGGTAACAATTGATTCAGAATATGCAAGTAGTCCAACTCCCGCGCGTCGTTTTTAGGGTCAGCCTGCTCCTCAGGCGTAAGAAGTGACCGCACACGTAGCGAAATAACTTGCCGTAACGCACTGACACCTTTATCTGTGCGGCCGCAACGGCTGAACTCGCAGTCGGTAGGCTCAGTTGATGGAATAAGTTTAGAGCGATGCATTGCGTCCAATATGAAACCCTCAACGGTAGGGACGTTGGTATCTCGCTGAACGGCGAGACCATAGTAATTCCAACCAGCGTATGCAAATCTTATAGCAACTCGACGTGTCGAAAATTTGGAAAAGTCAAAGGTCTTCTTCTTCTTGGCCTTTGGTTCATCAGAGTTGGTAACCTCTGGCTTGGGCTCAGCCTGTGGAACGAGTCTATTATAATTAGCAGCTTTCTTTTATTATGTTCAATTGTGGCTCCATACTTCTCAAGTTCGAGAATCCTCTTTATCAGATCGCCCTTACACCAATCTGAGTATTTTGTTGACATGTCTTGCTTAATGTGTGTATGCGATCTCCAGGTTCTGAATCCTCCCAACGTTGAAAAAAAATTTTTACGAGATCTCCCAATCTCATCATCCAACTACAATCATGAGCGGCAAGAATCCCAAGGCGTCTTCCAGATCCTGGTCAGATGTTAATCCTCCGCTGACTCCTTGGATGTAAGTATTCATTAAGCTTGATTTGGTCAGTTATTTTGGTCTAACTGTTGCAGCGTGGAGGCCGTCGAGTCCCAAGGGTTCACCAAGATGACCCCAGTCCAGGCTTCAGTAATCCCACTCTTCTGCGGAAACAAAGATGTGGTAGTTGAGGCTGTTACTGGCTCAGGTAAAACTTTGGCATTTCTGGTTCCTATTATTGAGCGCATTCTCAAGCTAGACGAAACACTCAAGGCTGGTCAAACTAATGCTATCGTCATTTCACCTACTCGAGAACTGGCAGAGCAGATTTTCAACGTTTTGCAGACGCTGCTAGAGTACTGCCCGGCTGATTCGAAAAAGGCACAGCGCAAAGAGATCAGATCACAGCTACTCATTGGAGGCGACACTCCTACGCACGCCGATCTGAAAAAGTTCATGAGCAGAGTTCCACATATCTTGGTGGGCACGCCAGGCCGACTCCTAGAGCTCGTGAAGGCTCCTAATGTCAAACTGTCTGCTGTGGATAACTTGGTATTAGACGAGGCTGATCGTCTTTTAGATCTTGGATTTGATGCCTCTGTTCGAACAATCATTGGCATGCTGCCGAAACAGAAGAGAGCAGGTTTGTTCTCGGCAACTATCAGTGACGCAGTAGGTGAGATCGCACGACTAGGGCTCAGAAACCCCGTCAAAGTTGTTGTTAAAGTTGGATCTGGCGCATCTGAGCAACGAATTCCTTCCTCTCTAGGTATTTCATACGCCATCACCAAGCCAACTGAGAAGGTGCCCCTACTCATCAACTCCCTGAAAACCCTCACTTACAAGAAATGCATTGTATACTTCCCGACCTGTATTGGAGTCAACTATTTCTATTCTCTAATCAAGCACCTTATGTCATTGGAGGCATCCGACGACGATGAGCTCCGCATTAACAACATATATTCCATGCATGGCAAGTTGGTTCCCAATGCGCGAAAAAAGACGTTGCAGAATTTTACCAACTCAGTTGAGCAAACTGTGCTCTTCACCACCGACGTTGCGGCTCGTGGTCTCGATATCCCGGATGTCGACCTGGTTATTCAGTTGGACCCTCCTGCTGATCCTAACGTCTTCTTGCATCGTTCTGGTCGTGCAGGTCGTGCAGGCCGTGCTGGAAGAGGTATTGTATTCCTCAATGAAGGCCGCGAAGAAGGCTATGTTGATTTCCTCGCTGTCAAGAAAGTCGCTATGGACGAACTAGAATTCGACTCCAGTACGTTTCCCGATTACTCTAGCATAATGCGAAAATGGGTCTTGCAAGATCGGTCTCGACATGACCTGGCTATTCGCTCCTATTTATCATACGTTCGGTTCTATGCCAAACACACAGCTACCTCTATCTTCCGAGTTCAAAGTCTTGATTTCATTGACATTGCCAAATCGTACGGTCTGCTTCGCTTGCCCAAGATGCCCGAGCTCAAAGCAATCCCTGAAGACCAGCTACCTAAGAATGGCTGGCTAGGCGAGGTTGTCAACATGGACGAGTACAAGTACGCGGATCCCAAACGAGAAGAAGCTCGTATCGTTGAGCTCAATGCTCCTCGCCCAGCCAAGAAAGAGAAGACTAAAGACATTGTCAAGAAATCAAATGAAGCATGGTCTGGTAAAGCTGAGCGAAAGGAGATTGCAGCAGAGCGACGACAGAAGAGAAAGATCAGGTCAGATGCCAAGATTTTGGCTGCTCGTGGCGATGATTCGTCGAGTGAGGATGATGGTATTCAGGTGGACTGGAAGGAGCTTGTTAAGCAGAAAAAGCAGAAGAAGGTGGATGCTGTCACTGCATTTGATGATTTATAAATGATAGATATTATATTAAAAGTTTATTGATTTGCAATCTCTCAACACTTATAGAAGCGAGTTTAGCCTCAGAGGAATCAATCACTCTCCGTTAATGATACAAACGTAGGGTTAAACCCATCATGTAAAATTTGATAGCTAAGAAAGTTGCGTCTGATCTCTCAAATTTCACTTTCAATTGCTGCAACTGCTTTCAATTGTGATCAACACTCAGTGCACCCATAGGTCTGCCTCCCACAACTCCATCTCCCACCGTTCCAGTCCCCAAGTCCGCATTCCCCAATCTCCAGTTTTTCCAAAAAACCGGGGTACCTATCGAATCCACGCATACAGCTGAATCAATCGGTACACTGTAGCCGCAGAACTCTAGCGGTGTCTGTACGTAAATCCTGTACTCATCCCACAGATTAAAAGCCGTCAAGCACTGGAAACAGCTTTCAATTGCCAACTGAACCGTCGATCCCGCGCAGTACGCGCTGAACAAATCAGGGCCTACATCGTGAAAGTTCTGGTAGAAGTTATAGTAGTAAATGGTCTCAGAGCAGTCGGATTCGCAGTTGTCGGAGAATTCAGCCGGTAGCAGCGAGATCTTGTAGCCAAGAATCAGAGTTGGAAATAAGCTGAGTAAAGCTATGAATGAGAGTAGTCTACCAAGCAAAAGCACTGAAAAAGTGTGGAAAATCATTACACAGAACACACAGATATACACCAGAAAATAATTATCAGATCAAGCAGTATCTTTAAAGCAAGAAAGCGTTGCTTCTCAGCAGGGTCCGACTGTTGACAGTTAAAAGACAATTCTAGTATTATGTTAAGGCAGCGAGTCGACCTAGATGCTGAAACGATGATGAATTAAAAATTGATTTTCTTTTCAAATCTAATACCTGGATCAGATATAAATACCATCCATGAGGCTGTTAACCTTACAGAGAGTATCATAAAGGATGTATGTTACAAGTAAAAAGTGTGAGAAGACCAGCAAGACTGGCAAAAATGCGTCAGCCCGGAGTCGAACCGGGGGCTCGTCGATGGCAACGACGAATTTTACCGCTAAACCACTGACGCTTGTTGTTGAAAACCAACTCTAGATGGTTAATCTAAACTAGTTTTGTATCCTTTTGTCTCGATTCGTCTTAAAAATCGCTTGAATCACTATTTTCATTGAATTCACATTCTTGAAATACTTGGTTTGTAGTGAAATTATTAATATTTTCAGCAATTTTGGTAGTTTTCGTAAAATCTTTTTTTTAAGCGGCTGTAGTGCGCATTTCTTTCTCTATCCAAACTCTGGATCTATTTGCAAATATCAATTTGATGTAAAGAGGGAAAAGAAGAAGCTTAAGACTTTCAGTGGAAAGTCTTCTGGCTATTTATATTAGCTGCTTTTGTGTGCATTTCTCTCTCAAGATAGGCCTATATCCAAAGTCTGGTGACGAGGACCAACATTATTTAAATAGAAGTCTTTTTGAAATTTCATGTGTTCGGCTGTGTTGGTTCGGCGGAAGTAAAAGTGAGCAGCCCAGCTACTTGAAGGTTTTGTATATCGATCTCGAGGTATTGAAGTCCAGCTACTCTCTTCATTTTGCTCAACTTCTCAAATCTAAGAATTGCTGATTTGATTTCACTCCACTTTTGCGTCTGTGGGTCTTCCGCAGCACTAGAATAATAAAAAAAAAAAAGATTATTTCTAGCTGGAATGTTGAGAATATCAGGATTCTCTCCAATTCAAAGCTTGCTATCTCATTTCCACTTAGAAGTATATCATGTTCTTTCATTAATTGGGTCTATTATAAATGGTTAAAATTACTGTATATTAATTCTTGAAGTAGATGCAATAAAAAGGAATCATATATCAGTGCTGATCCAGCTAGAGACAGCTCCATACGTGGTGTAGATCATGGCCACAGTACCAAACACTGTAATTAAAATATCCGAGGTCCGCTCGAATGGTGTCTTTGCAACTGCTTTGAGATGCAGTAGGGGCGGGTACACATAAACCAGAGGGATACAGGCAAAGCTGCCAATGAGTGCAACAAATCTATCGAGATCGTCGGCACCACCCCAGGCTGCAAATGCGGTGAAAAAGACAAGGAAAAATCTGAAAACGTTCTTTTGCCATTTGATCTTGGGATTGTGCTTGCCACTGCGCACAAATAATCCATTCTCGAGAATTCTAATGGCAGGGAAAAGCTGGATGGGAGTGCTAAGAAGGATTGCAAGAGAGTAAAGACCCTGAACGACATTAACAAACGTGCTGTCCTGTGGAAGATTGAGTAAAACAACAGTTTGAACATTAGAACCGTATGCAGCATAACTGATCGCACCCATGGAGATGAAAATAATTGTGATGGTAATCATTACTCCACCAAGTGCTGGCCCAAATTGAGCTGGATTTTTCATTGATTCTTGGATAGGGATGATGAGGCCAATACCTTCAAAAGTAAAAATAGCGGTGCCAATGAACAGAGTCCAATCCTTGGGGTTAAATAGTTTGATATCGGCAACTCCGTGAGTAGCAATGGTAAGACCACCCCAGTAGTACAGATACACCAAACCCAGCAGGATAAAACAGTCAGCAATCAGAGCAGTTCCAGACAGCTTTGCAATGTTTCGGACCATGGACAAGGGTAAGAAAATGGCTAGCTGCATCAGGATAAGGAACTTGATACTGATGTATTCGCCAGTCACAGACGAAATCAAGGCCTGCAAATTTTCAGAAGTAAAAACAATGTAGGCAGAGGCAAATCCAATTTGTGACAGCACAATTGATAGCAAAAT
Organism: Geotrichum histeridarum; assembly: GCA_030566085.1. Classification (NCBI taxonomy): domain Eukaryota; kingdom Fungi; phylum Ascomycota; class Dipodascomycetes; order Dipodascales; family Dipodascaceae; genus Geotrichum; species Geotrichum histeridarum. The sequence continues at coordinate 78,089 of JAJMHO010000067.1, forward strand.
AGCATGTCTCATTCGCTCACCATAAAGAACACCTCCAATGTCACCGAAACTGCTGACTCCGCAAGCCACTCTTGTGTTAATTAATAGGAGGAAACAGTAGTAAGAGAGCACTGCTGCTACCAACAATGCAATTGATGAGAACAAAATACCTCCATTAAGAAATGCCTTTGGCAGAAACAGAACACCAGTTCCGAGGAAACTCTTCAGCAAAAGCAGGACAGCTTTTGTTGCCGTTGCTTTTCCAGGTGGTTGAAGTGAGCCGCGCTTGCTTTTCCTTTGGGCTCCAAGCAGTGAAGTTTCTTCAGTTGGAATGGGCTCTTCCTCAATTGCCTGTTCTAGGTCTGTTTCCTCCTCGTCTTCTTCTTCTTCTAACTCTTCACCAGCAAAATGGCCGTAAATGCTCAGAAATTCAATGAAATTTCGTGTTAGAAAAGTAGGAGGTACAGCTTCGGGTTGAGCCTGAGCTTTGGCTGTAATGAAATTTCGTCTGAAGCCTCCAGGCACTTTAATGTGTTGCACAGAGAGCGGTTCACCATCTAGGCCCTCTAATGATGGCCGAGGCATGTCGAATGATTTTGCCCTACCTCTCGTAATGCTATCGCTCTCATGATCACGTTGCCATTTGTAAAGCTGGCGAGTGATATCTCCACCTTGCAATTTCAATGAATCGAATTCTCCATCAACATCGGATGAGCCTGGATTAGCAATATCTTCTTCGCGAACGAGATGTCGACCTACTACTCGTACCACTGCAGGGTCAGGATTGTCCACATTGACCGAGTATATTGATAAAGCTTGATCATCTGCTATGCTATCGTCGACGTCTCCATTTCTGAGCTCACTCGGTAATTCCGACCGGGGTGAGGCATTTCCGTTAACGCCTTGCAAAGGAGTGAGCGCCGTATGAATGGAACCCGCATCAAACGAATGTCGAGATAAACGGTCAGCTGGAATTTCCAGTTGAATGCTGCGACTCGGCGAGCTCGCCATAGGCGTGTCGATTTTCGTCGAATGTGAATTGCGTTCAGGAGATCCTGACATGGTTTTCATGCAAAACTTTCGCCAGATAAGGTGAGCGTTAGACCAGAATTAAACGAAATTGAAACTGTCAGTAACGACGACTGGACTTCAATCCAAAGACAAATAAGCAGGGAAAATAGTGTGAGAATGAATTAAATTATAACCGATCTTTCACGAGTATTTTAAATCGCAAAGAAACGAGAAAAAATGAAGAAAAAGTTCCAGGGACAGTTGGGACGACACGCCCCTTTGACTGACTGGGTAAGGGCAGGTTGTACAATAGAAAATAATTCCCAGTTTGGGACAAGGGAAAGGGCGCGGCTGTGCACAGTTGTTGACAATAGAAAATTCATGGAGAAGGACATTTATAAAAGAGAGTCCGAGTGTTTAGTATTTAAAGAATGCATTATGAATTGACAACTATATACAGCTTGCAATCCTTGCTATGAGCATACACGTGCCTGCTCATAACAGATCATTAGGCTCTCTAGAACGTGGCGTTGTTGGGCTTAAATTTGGTCCGCCTAATAGATTATAGTGTCGAGATGAGCAATAAAAGCTTAAGGTAGCAGGCTTGGCTCCATCCATATACTCTAACGAACGCTATTTAAAAGGTGGGTCTTTGCATAGAAGAGAGCAAGACTCAAAATAACTTTTGGTATCTGGTACTTCCCTGTCAAGCAGCGTGCAGACTAGTGCCAAAAACTAGGCAACTCGGTCACATAAACTGTCGCAATATTAGCCACTTAGCATCCAATATAATGAAACTGGCACCTAATTACTTGGTCGAAAACTTGCTTCTTGTAACTCAACTCTAGTCCTCATCAGAAGAGTATTCAACAAGCCCAAGACTGGTAACAGGTTTAACTTCCTTCTTCTTTTTGCGCTTAAAATCAGGAGTAGTAAACACATCTGATTTCTTGTCAACTAAGATAGCAATATTGGATAGCGCCTTCTGAGAATGGCTTCTATCAAGCTTGTCAGAAGATGCAGAAAATGCACTGCTGTATAATCTCTTCTCAAGCAGGGATTTTGCCTCTCCCTCTAGATCTGCTCCATAGGGTATCGATGATGCAACTGTCCGATCCGTGTCTACCTCATCAACTAAATCAACATGAAGCGAATGCTTTTGAGAAAGCTTGTTGCGAACATCATCTTTGGCGTTGAGTGCCTTCTTTTCAATTCGAAATTTGCTGCGCAACTTCTGTGATTGCGTGAATGGGTCCTGCCACTGCTTCTCATTGGATTTGTAGATGTCTCGTATCTCTTGATTCCTGGCCTCTTTAATTGATTTGGATGTTCTGTGTTGCTCTATATCTGCAAATGCATCTTCAACAGGCACAGGTTTGTCCGCAACTTCAGTCGTTTGATCGACCAGTCTCCTTCTGGCTCCTTCCATAACATTGTAAGCTGTATTCTTTGGATCAGTCCGTATCTCGATGGAGTGACTGCAACTCGCGCACTTCATTCGGAAAGACCAAATTGGTGTCGTAAAGTACATTCCAACTTTCTTCTTCGCCGCGTTGAACCGCACGCCTTGTGCTATATTCCGATCACATCCTTCACATACGATATCGAATGGGGCTTCGAACCTGACCGTCAGGATTCCCTCCTTGATCTTGCTGGCACGGTTGCCAAGACCATGACCTTTGCCTGCTAACTGATTAAGCGTCTTCTTTCCATCGTAATCTGGCGGGTAATATTTGTTATACCCTTGCATTTCAGTCCGGAAGCTGGTTAAAGGACAATCGGAGAGGTAATCTTTGATGATTTTCCTTGTGGTGGGTGGAGCTGACTAATGCAGGTTTGCCACAAACACATCACCACCACAATCCAATTCTCTCTACTCTTCCCACTACTATTCTCCAACCTTCCATTCTTACAACTCCATTATTCAATTCAGATCTACAGTTTCCGCTTCTCTTTTTTACTGTTATCTATAAGCTATTCATCATGCCTCCTAAAGCCGACTGGGAAAAGTACAAGGCCCCCGTGGACGATGAGGACTCTGGACCCCAGAAAGAAATCATTCCTCTATCAGAAGGCGATATTCAAGTGCTAAAGACATATGTAAGTGCATTGCCTTTTTTCCTCAAGCATAAGGCTAACTAATTGAAGGGTGCTGCTCCATACGGTACTCCCTTGAAAGATATTGAGAACGATATCAAGAAGATCCAGACACGGATAAATGAGAAGATTGGTGTCAAGGTAAGCAGCACTAATATCTTGAATTGCTCATCTAACTCTTTAGGAATCGGATACTGGTCTGGCGCCACCTCATTTGTGGGATTTAGCTGCCGATAAGCAAACCATGTCTCAAGAACAGCCTTTACAAGTTGCGCGATGCACGAAGATCATCCAAGCCGACGACGACTTCAAGAAAACCAAATACGTGATCAATGTCAAGCAAATAGCTAAGTTTGTTGTCAGTCTTGGTGAGCGAGTCAGTCCTACAGATATCGAAGAAGGAATGAGAGTTGGAGTGGAGCGTAACAAGTATCAGATTATGCTTCCATTGCCTCCTCGAATCGACCCCTCTGTTACAATGATGACTGTCGAGGAAAAACCAGATGTTACGTACGGTGATGTTGGTGGATGCAAAGAGCAGATCGAAAAGCTTCGTGAGGTCGTAGAGCTTCCTCTCTTGTCGCCCGAGCGATTTGTCAACTTAGGTATCGATCCTCCCAAGGGAATTCTTTTATACGGACCTCCCGGTACTGGTAAGACACTTTGTGCTCGAGCTGTTGCCAACAGAACTGATGCTACATTTATTCGCGTTATTGGCTCTGAGCTAGTGCAGAAGTATGTTGGTGAAGGTGCCCGAATGGTACGAGAGCTGTTCGAGATGGCTCGTACGAAAAAGGCATGTATTATCTTCTTCGATGAAGTCGACGCTATCGGAGGCGCTCGATTCGATGATGGTGCTGGTGGTGATAATGAAGTTCAGAGAACCATGTTGGAACTGATTACACAGCTAGATGGTTTCGACCCGCGTGGTAACATTAAGGTTATGTTTGCCACCAACAGACCTAACACACTTGATCCTGCCCTGTTACGACCAGGCCGTATTGACCGAAAGGTTGAGTTCAGCTTACCAGATGTCGAGGGCCGAGCAAACATTTTCCGCATTCATTCTAAGAGCATGTCTGTTGACCGCGATATCCGCTGGGAGCTTATTTCGCGTCTGTGTCCCAACAGTACTGGTGCTGAGTTGAGATCTGTATGCACTGAGGCTGGTATGTTTGCCATCCGTGCTAGAAGAAAGGTTGCATCTGAGAAGGACTTCTTAGCTGCCGTTGAGAAGGTCATCAAGGGTAACTTGAAGTTTAGCAGTACCTCTCAATACATGCAGTACAATTAGAATACATAAACTTCATGTTAATATATTTCTATAACTCTTCAAGAAAGTTCGTCTAATCCCACCAAGTTACTAGGCCCATACCGTCAGTTTGACACGATCCTATGAGTGAATATGAAGGGATCTGATGTGTCAGTTCCTCTTCCATGCCAGTTGGTTTCCTCGGTTGCTGCTGAGTGAAAACTTCTTGTTCCACTCGAAACCGAATTTTCTCGTTTGTATCAATGTAAAAGTCGTCTTCACCGTTTTTCCACACCCAAGCCTGCTCTCGTGGAACGCTGTATGTTTGTTAATGCCAGTAGATCAAAACAGTAGCGAGAGTACTTACAACACGCATGACTCAAATAGCAGATGTTTTGGAATATGAATATCGTCGAAAAACTCCATCTTCACGTTCAAGCCTTCTTCAGTACACGAAGAAACCCATCCAATGAGCACTTCACCTACAAATGGCCGAAACACGACCAACCTAAATGTAGCTGCAGAGTGTCAGCGTGGTATATTTCAAAACTCTTTAAATGTCATACCTTTTATGAATGCAGCACCATCTCCATTTTTCGTGAGTCCATCCTCGAACTTCTGGATGTCATATAAACATATGCACAGGCCAATGTCGTGAATGACTTTGTTTGAGAATTTCTTGTTGATTTCATCCTCCATAGCTTCGGCTATAGGAGTTGAAAACTCATTGGGATCTAACCGAATGAGATCTGATATTTTCGTCAGCGTAAACATCTGGTTTTGTGATTATATGGATGCTGGTGATGCTATTGAGGCCATCCACACAGAAAATTTTGGAGGTTTTGTTATGGCTAGGTTCAGCCGTATGTATAGTGTCATTTATTAGTCATCATTACATTATATAATTTGGTGGTACATAAGCCATTAGTAATTCTGTCGTACTTGGAAATTCCTCACTGTTTATTGGACAATTGTCACTTCCGTTCCTCGACAACAGGGATATACAGTACTTTGACTGTTCCATTTAGCTTTAGCTACATTCTACTCTTTTCCTTCTTTCTTTCTCAACAGAACAACTTTCAACCAACGGAAAGCAGTTGAGAATCCGCCATGTTGAATGCTTTCAGACGATCATGCTTGGTATGTTTTCCTGCTGAACCTTATCATAGCCGAGTGCATCTCTTTTGCAAAGACACAACTCCAGACATCACCAGATATGATATGTTGGATAGAGGAATGGTCCAGTACTGATCATGGCCTTTTCACTTTGCTTGCCTTTCCTGGTGAGAAATGTCTTATAATCAGTGACAATGTCTCTACTTCTACAGCTCGGTCCAACACTCTGGTCACCTAATGCTACTGGCTTGTACATACACACAGATCTTGAACTAACTTAGCAATAGCGTAAGCAGCAAACTACTCTCAGATCTTTCCACTCTTCCAGAGCTGTGGCCAAGGTCTTTGCTGAAGATGTAAGTTGTTCGTGAAGATTTTTGTGGACCCTGCTAACTTTCTAGCACGTCAAAGGAACTGAGGCTTCGTCACATCTTACCAAGAAGTACGCAGTTATCGACCACGAGTACGATGCCGTCGTTGTAGGTGCTGGTGGTGCTGGTCTGCGTGCTGCCTTCGGTCTTGCTGAGGCTGGCTTCAACACTGCCTGTATCTCCAAGCTTTTCCCTACCCGTTCTCATACTGTCGCTGCCCAGGGTGGTATCAACGCTGCTCTTGGAAACATGCACGCGGATAACTGGAAGTGGCACATGTATGATACTGTCAAGGGTTCCGACTGGCTTGGTGATCAGGATGCTATTCACTACATGACCCGTGAGGCTCCCAAGTCTATTATCGAGCTCGAGCACTACGGTGTCCCATTCTCCAGAACTGAGGAGGGCAGAATTTACCAGCGCGCTTTCGGTGGTCAATCCAAGGAGTTCGGAAAGGGTGGTCAAGCCTACCGTACCTGTGCTGTTGCTGACAGAACTGGCCATGCTCTTCTGCACTCTCTCTACGGTCAGTCTCTGAGACACAACACCAACTTCTTCATTGAGTACTTTGCCATGGATCTGCTGATGCACGAAGGTGAGTGTGTTGGTGTTATTGCATACAACCAGGAAGATGGTACCATTCACAGATTCCGTGCCCACAAGACTGTTATTGCCACTGGTGGATATGGAAGAGCCTACTTCTCTTGTACTTCTGCTCACACCTGTACTGGTGATGGTAACGCTATGGTTACCCGTGCTGGTCTCCCCCAGCAGGATCTGGAGTTCGTCCAGTTCCATCCTACTGGTATCTACGGATCCGGATGCCTCATTACCGAAGGTTCCAGAGGTGAGGGTGGTTACCTGCTCAACAAGAACGGTGAGCGATTCATGGAGAGATACGCCCCCACTGCCAAGGATCTGGCTTCCAGAGATGTCGTCTCCCGATCCATGACCCTGGAGATTAGAGAGGGCCGTGGTGTTGGTCCTGAAAACGACCACATCTACCTGCAGCTCTCGCATCTGGACGCCTCGGTTCTGCATGAGCGTCTCCCTGGTATCTCTGAGACAGCCGCCATTTTCGCTGGTGTTGATGTCACCAAGGAGCCCATTCCCGTCTTGCCCACTGTCCATTACAACATGGGTGGTGTTCCTACTAAGTGGACTGGTGAAGCCCTTACTGTTGACGCCAATGGAAACGATGTCGTCGTCCCTGGTCTTTATGCATGTGGTGAAGCTGCCTCTGTCTCGGTGCATGGTGCTAACCGTCTCGGTGCCAACTCCCTTCTTGACTTGGTTGTCTTTGGCCGTGCTGTTGCTCACACCATCCGTGATCAGCTCCCTCCTGGCACTCCTCACAAGGCTGTTCCTGCCGATATTGGTAAGGAGTCCATTGAGAACCTTGATAAGATGAGAACTGCTGATGGTCCCAAGTCTACTGCTGAGATTAGACTGGCCATGCAGAAGGTCATGCAGACCGATGTGTCTGTCTTCAGAACTCAGGAGTCCCTTGAGGATGGTGTTCGCAAGATTACTGAGGTTGACCGCCTGATGCCTCAAATTGGAACCAAGGACAGATCTATGATCTGGAACAGTGATTTGGTTGAGACCCTTGAGCTGCAGAATCTGCTGACTTGTGCTATGCAGACCGCTTACTCCGCTGTTGCCCGTAAGGAGTCCCGTGGTGCCCATGCCAGAGAGGACTACCCCGATCGTGATGACAAGAACTGGATGAAGCACACTCTGTCATGGCAGCACAACCCTGGTGAGGAGGTCGAGCTCAAGTACCGCAATGTCATTTCCACCACTTTGGACCTTGAGGAGTGCCCCACTGTCCCTCCTGCTAAGCGTGTTTACTAAAGGATTGCACAGTTTGTTTATGTTATTTGTTATATGATGTAATGGTTCAATGAAGCATATTAAGACCACTCAAATTTTGAAATACTGAGAAAAGCCATTTTGTACTTCTATTTCGGTTGCCTGTTTAGATCAGTTTTTTGCAACTTCTGTGAAAAGCCTATTTGTGAGCTTGTCAGTTTGGGAGAAGAGCAGCCTATCCAGTTATTTAAGTTAAGTCATATCATGTCCCAAAGGATTTTTTTCACCAGATGTTTCTGCAACTCTTTGCTTTTCATTTGACCTCGACACAATTCACCCAGCACGGTCGTGAGTAGTTACGATGAAATTATTAAAGAAGAACCTTGAGAAGAATAGCAGCGGTAGTGTTCAGCTAGTGCTGGAGGACTCTGAGGATGTTTGGGTCATGTACAACGTCATCCTGCCAGGGGACCAAATCTCGTGCAAATCCTTTCGAAAGATAGCCACGGGCACAGGCGACACCATTCGAAAACTTGTGTATCTCGACCTCAAAGTCACAAAATGCAATTTGGATTCGCCGCACTCCGGTTTGTTGCGCATCAGTGGGCAGATCCAGAACCAGGTTGAGGGTGTACAAAGCAACGCCTTCCATGCGTTTGATTTGGAGTATAACCGCAGCTTCAAGCTGTACAAGGACCATTGGGATACGCTGGCACTGGAAAATATTGAGAAAGCCTGTGATCCAGAGAGCAAGGCTGAGGTGGGAGCTGTAGTGATGGAGGAAGGAATTGCACATATTTGCCTAATTACCGAGACCATGACCATTCTGCGACAAAAGGTTGAAATCAACATCCCGAGAAAGAAGCGAGGCGATAGTTCTGGCCATGATAAGAGTATTCGCCACTTTTACGAAATTGTGCTACAGACGATGAAGCGAAACCTGCCTCTAAATAATCTCAAGGCCATTATTCTAGCATCACCTGGTTTCGTGGCCAGAGAGTACTGCGACTACATTTTTGAGCGGGCGGCTGCAGAGAGTGACAAGGACATGTTGAGATGCAAGCCCAAGTTTTTGGTTGTCAACAGTTCTACGGGATACTTGCAAGGACTTGCCGACATTATGAAAGACCCTGGTGTGCTAAAACAGCTGCAAGATACAAAGTATGCGTCGCATACAGCCCTGCTCGACAAATTCTACAAGACACTGAATGATAACGAGACTCGCGCATGGTACGGTCCGAAACACGTTGCAAAGGCAGTGGAAATGGGCGCTGTCTCGAATTTACTGATTATCGACAGCTTGTTCCGCAGTGAAGACGTGCAAACTCGCAGAAACTACATTGCAATGGTGGAGAGCGTGAGGGAAACAGGAGGAGAGGTGGCTATTTTCTCGAGTTTGCACGAGGCAGGAAAGCAGCTGGAGGCTATCACGGGTATTGCATGTTTGCTCTCATACCCACTGCCTGAACTGGAGGACATTGAATCGTCAGATGATGATAGCGATAGTGATTAGAAGTGTAATGGCATTTAATATATACAGATTGTTTTTTGCAACTTTTTATTCTTCGTCATTGGCAGAGTCTCCAGATGGTAGATACCAGACCTCGTTGCCGCGCATGTATCGTAGTCCATCCTGAATCAAACCGGTTCCAAGCCCAAATAGAAATGCATTTCGCGCTGAGGTCAGTGTTTGAACTTTGCTCAGTCGACTTGTTAGCGAGTAAGCAACACCGACCGTTGTTGCCGCTGTCGTCGTGGAAATGAAATCAATGGTCCCTCTAATATAATCCAAATATGCTTCCAGGCCAAAGTATGCACCTGTAGCGGTACCAAACTTGAAAGCACCCTTGAACCCGCTCAGAAAACCTGATTTGAGCACGACGTAGTTTTTCCGCTTGTGATAAAAGTACCATGCGCCTTTGGTCTTGGGCAGGCGGTGTGCGTTGAGGGCTAGAAATTGTAATGATCCCCGCTTGAAGCCACCATAAAACCCACTCATGAGGCCATAAGTACCACCAGCAAGCACTGTGAGCGAGACTCTGGGAATGGCGGGCATACCTAGTCGCTGAGTATGACTAAAGTCGCGGTACTGTGCACGAAGCTTTTGAACTTCAATTTCTTTGAGCTCAGCAAGCTCTTCTTCACTAGAAGCAATAGCGGCCGGCGCTGGCGACACAGGTGCCGATGCTGTGGTTGTCATTTGTATGGGTCGCTGTATGAATGGTAACTTGGTGATCCAACAGTTTTTGGCAGAAATCTAACCAGGGCAAGGGTCGTGATCAAGCTCAGCCAGACCGTTCACCAGTTGCTCATCCATTGACTGTCTATAGGCGAGATAAAGTCGATTTGCACTGTTTGATAGTATCTCAGAAGCGGTGTAGATGATCTCCTCATTTGTCAAAGGACGATGGACCCAGTTTGCAGCCAAGCAGCCATGTTGGCGTGCATAGTCCCAATAAATATATGAAATAGGCTCCCCATTTTTATGTCATGATGGCCCATCTGCTTTTACCATCTCCAACCATTACAGAACGAAAAACAGCAGCATAATCACTCGGTCTTGTTACAATGAATCGCCAGGCCACGCTGAGACTCTCACTGGCCGTGTTCATTCAGTGCCTTGGGGCTTTGCAGTATGGCTATCATCTGGTATGGAATTTCCATTGCCCCCACATTATCTAACGGTCTAGGCTGAATTAAACGCGCCAGAGGGCTACATGTCATGCCGTGTGTCTCCTCCTGTTCCGACGATAGGCTGGGATTGTATTCCCATGGCTCCTAAAGAAGTCGGTAAGTACTTCTACGGCTCATTGCACTCATTCTAACAGTCCAGGCTTTGTGACGGCAATCTACTCGATCGGAGGTCTAATCACGGCATCATTCTCAGGAACGCTGGCAGGAAAGCTTGGCCGCAAGAACGTTTCATTTCTGTCATGCATTTTCTTCATCATTGGACCGCTGCTGATGGGTACAGCTCATAGCATGGGCCAGATGCAGCTCGGCCGCTTCATCTCTGGTCTGGGTGCTGGCTCTGCCATAGTCGTGGTGCCGTTGTATCTCAACGAAATTAGTCCGCCCCACCTTCGTGGAATGCTGGGTTTCATGAACCAGATTTCAATCAACATTGGCATTCTGCTTGCTCAGTTTATGGGCCTTGGTTTGAAGGCCAATTGGCGCGCCATTTTGCTGTTTGGCGCCGTGCTGGGTGCTCTCTACGCCATTTTGCTAACTCTCATCCCCGAGTCGCCCAAATGGCTGCTCAGCACGGGCAAAGTCGCAGAGGCGAAGCTTTCTCTGCAATATCTCCGATACTCGGTCGACGTTGAAGACGAGTTCAGGTCTTTCAGCTCTGAAGCTGAGGAAGAGGGACTGCTGAACAACCGCGAACAAGCAAGCACTGGAACTAACCAGGTGTCAATCTACACGTTCTGCACGGCTGAAGCTATGAGACCTCAGCTTGGCGCTGTGGCCGGAGTCATGGCCTTCCAGCAGCTGTGCGGAGTCAACTCCATTATCTTCTACGGTGTATCCGTTCTTGCGAAACTCTTGCCGACCATGGCCCCTGCCATCAACTGCGGCATTTCCATTCTCAACTGTTTGGTGACTGGATACGCATCTACCATTGTTGACAAGTATGGCCGCAAGTTGCTACTCACGTCATCTATTGCTGGAATGGCCGTGACGTCGCTGCTTTTGGGCTTTGGCATAGAACACTCGCTGTCTATTATCTCAGCACTAGCGGCTACGTTTTTTGTCATTTCGTTTGCCATGGGTCTGGGCCCTATCCCGTTCATGATCATCTCAGAGCTTGTGCCAGAGTCCACCGTCGGCGCCGCACAGAGCGTGGGCACTACCGTCAACTGGCTGGCTACCTTCGTGGTGGTAAGTTTATACAGCTAAACTAAGTCATTGCTAACATACTAGGGCTACCTGTTTCCCATTGTCGAGCACAGTCTGGGCGGACAGACTTACTACTTATTCTCATTAGTAGGCTTCATTGTAAGTTCTTACCTGGTACCGTAATTATCATCTAACACTGCTAGGGAATCCTGTTCACCATCTACTGCATACCTGAGACCAAGGGCAAAACGACCATGTTCGAGGTTTGGGGTTACTGAGACAGCTGGTACGGCTGACAGGGGCATCAAGATGTTGGGACTGTTTTTGACTTACCTTCCTAATGCGGAAATATGTTCTGTAATATTTATAGTATAAGTAAATCCAAGTATGAACCTAAATGTAGTGGATACATACATTACTTGATCATTACATAACCCATAGAAAATAATTGGGCTTAATTTGGCAAAACATTGATGAAAATTTTGAAAATTCCTTGCTGGAGTCCTTCTCTTCTCTTGAACTTTTGTGCCAGTTTCCACTTCGCCCATTCAACGGAATCTCGTCGACGACAGTAAAAACTTCACAATGCCCACCAGATTGACCAAGACCAGAAAGCTCAGAGGCCACGTTTCAGGTGAGTACACATCGACCCCCTTCAACACTCGCGACACACTGCGAAGACGACGATAAAGTCAAACTCTGTAAACCATGCCTTTTGCTAACTCATTTTCACAGCCGGTCACGGACGTATCGGAAAGCACAGAAAGCATCCCGGTGGTCGTGGTATGGCCGGTGGTCAGCACCACCACCGTACCAACATGGACAAGTACCATCCCGGTTACTTTGGTAAGGTCGGTATGAGATACTTCCACAAGCAGCAGAACCACTTCTGGAAGCCCGTCCTCAACCTCGACAAGCTGTGGACTCTTGTCCCTGCTGAGAACAGAGAGAAGTACATTGCTTCTGCCTCTGAGTCTGCTGCCCCTGTTATTGACACTCTTGCTGCTGGATACGGAAAGGTCCTCGGTAAGGGCCGTCTGCCCAACGTCCCTGTCATTGTCAAGGCCCGCTTCGTCTCCAAGCTCGCTGAGGAGAAGATCAAGGCTGCTGGCGGTGTTGTCGAGCTGATCGCTTAAGTTATTTCTAATGTACAAGTAAACCAAAAATAATACATTCATGAGCACTAGAATTTCAAGTCTGTAGTGTGGGCTAGGGCGCATTGCTCGTTGGTCGGGATTTAAAAAGTCGTTTGATCTCGTAATACAAATTCATTCTTCCTTTAGACATCTTTAGAATAAAGCAATGAGTGAGTCTGACAAGGTTTGGACGGTCGAGGAGGCCATTCCGCGCTCGGTGCGCGAGCAGATTGAGTTTCTTGGGAAATCCTCGGCTATGAAAGCAGCCCCTGAAGGTACAACTAGCCTGTTTGCTTTCCTTCACTTGGTCCGCCTACTCAAGCAGACGCCTCGCGCAGGATGGCTCAACCACGGGATCAAGAACCCAGAGTCCGTGTCTGACCACATGTACCGCATGGGAATCATCTCAATGCTGTCCTCAAACAAGGAAATTGACACGAGCCGCTGTGTGAAACTGTCATTGGTACACGACATGGCCGAGGCGGTGGTCGGCGACATTACTCCGTTCGATCCCGTTACCAAGGAAGAAAAGCACCGCCGCGAGAGCGAGACCATGAAGTACTTGACGGAGAAAATCCTCGCGCCATTCAGCCAGCGCGCCGCCGACGAGATCATGGAGCTGTATAACGAGTACGAAAACATCAGCACGCCCGAGGCGCGGTTTGTCAAGGATGTGGATAAGTTCGAGCTCATGATGCAGACAATTGAGTATGAGCGCCAGTTTGAGGGAACCAACGACTTGAGCCAGTTTATGGGCGTTAGAGTACACATCAAGTCCGAGGAAGTGGGCCAGTGGGCAGATGCTGCCATTGCCTTACGCGCCGAAGCGTGGGATCAGATGCACCAAGTGTAAGTATTAAATAAATAGAATCTATATATTGTCCATGCCGAAGATCAACGTGGCGATGGAATGGCGGGCCGTCAAGGCGCCGACACTGAACACGAACTGGATCGCCATCAGCGTAAGGGTCAACTTGTCTTCCCGCATGGGCCCGGCATTGACCAGGACCAGGTTGATGAGAGTCAAGTTGGAAATGGCGACAATGGTTTCAGTTTCCTTGCCAGCCGCGTCCTTTGTGGTTTCCGTGTAAACGCCCAACAGCTTGAGTTTCTGGAGCAGGCGGAAAATGGCGGCTTTGACCGCGCTAGGTGGTTTCTTAAAGACCACCTTGGACGGTTCCAGCAGCCCTGTAGACTCGTTCAAGCGAGGCATGCGGTGGCGCGGGCAGTCCACGATCTTGAACAGCTGGGGCGCGGAATAGATGAAATTAAAGATCTGGGGCAGGAAAAAGAGAAGAATGGTTTTGGAGAAATGGCCGAGAATACCGGTGACCGCAAAGACCATGCCAGCAATGTAGCAGTAGGTGTCGCCGACAAAAACAGCTGCAGGGAACCAGTTGTGGTAGAGCAGGGCCATGGTGACGCCCAGGAATGGGATCAACAAATAAGCTGATAAGAGATGGGATTCAGCCGCAGGATGGTGCGGCCGCATAATGTAGAAAAAATCATTCATGAGAATAGACAGACCGATCACCAGCGACTGGCCGACCTCCAACCCATTGACACCAGCGAGAATATTAATAGAGTTTGGGCAAAAAATGGCAACGGCCGCCATGTACATGTAGTAAGCCGGGCCAATATCAAGAATCGGACCCAGCAAAGGGTGCAAAAACTGAGGGACCATGACGTGGGTAACACCGAAATCGACAAAGTAGACAATCAACAGAGGAATTGCAGCAATGGCCGGCAAAAAGAACTTGTTCCGCCAGCGAATGTCAAACAGATCATCGGCCACGCCCAGAATAAACATGCTCTGCAAACACAGCAGCCCCGACAAATAGCCCGCCAGCTTGTTGTGTGGGAACTTGGCCAGCGTCCGACCCTTGCCGTTCACAATCTCAAGACCCTCGTTTCTGTTACCGGCGCCAGACGTCGCCGTCACAAAGTACGGGTAGAACATGAACGGAATGAAAAAGCACAGGCAGAACAGGTACACCAGCGCCGCAACCGCGCCCATGGTCTCTGGTAGCACCTTCTTGTCCTTTTTGTTCAGGTCCTTGCCGCTTAAGCCAACGCGGATAAACGCAGGCCCCAGAGCAGGAATCATGTGGAAGGACACCGTGCCGCCCACCAGCGCGAACCCCAGCGAGCTGACGAGTGGGCTCTGATCCTGGTTGAAGATCAGCGCCACGCCGGCCACCACCACCACGGCCGACAGCAGCAGAACGCTCGTAGAGTTGGCCATTGTAGATATTTTTGTAAAAACCTTGCGGAGGAAAATAAAAGTTGTCGGCTAGAAGAACCGAGGGACACGTTGGACAGGTTTGGATATATAGGGGAACATGCCAACGCACGCAACGGTCGAGCAGACAGGGCTAGGGCTGGCAATTCTTTTTTTGTGTGAGGCCTAACCCAGGGATTAGGCAAACAACGCTTTCTGATCATCACCGCTGGGGACCTTGAAGAAACGCGCGCGTTGGTGGAAAAGAAGATAAAGCGCGCGAAGAGATTATATATAGAAGAAAGAGATGGCTCAATTGAAACCGTTTATTGCGGGCCATGAGGAGCTGATCCACGATCTGTCGTATGGTGAGTTTGGAGTGCTTGTAAACAAGAGGTGATTGTGTGTTACTGACAAAACAGACTTTTATGGCAAGCGCCTGGTGACGTGCTCGAGCGACCAGCATATCAAGGTGTTTGAGAAGGTGGAGCGGGCCAGCAGCGACGGGATTGCTGGTGCTAACGGCGCTAACGGTGCTGGTGCTGACGGGCGACCAGCGGACCCTGCGACCGGCAACCCGGCCCTCCCCAATGACGACGGGTTCACCTGGGAGCTGTGCGACTCCTGGAAGGCCCACGAGTCCACGATCGTTAAAGTAGTCTGGGCCAGCCCTGAGTTTGGGCAGGTCATCGCGTCGTGCTCCTACGACGCCTCTGTGCGCATCTGGGAAGAAGACCCCCGTGAAGCGTACGGCAGCGGGCGCCGCTGGAAACGTAAAGCCACGATCTCAGAGTTCCACGGCGCTCTGTATGATATTGCGTTTGCGCCGTCCCATTTGGGCCTGAAGCTGGCGTCGATTGATTCAGAGGGCATGTTTCATGTCCACGAGGCGCTTGATCCGAATAACCTGCAGTACTGGACGTCTCTCATGCCAGAAGAGTCTTTGGTTACGAAGCAGGCGTCGCGCAATAGGCAGTCAGCTTTCTCGCTGTCTTGGTGCCCGTCCATGTTCTTCAAGGAGTACATCGCCGTCAGCGCCCAGGACTCGGCTTACATCTACCACAAGAGCGAGCTCGGCAAGTTCCAGCGGGTTGCTGAGTTCCCAAGCTGCAAGGGCCTGATCCGTGACATTGCGTGGGCGCCATCCATGGGCCGCCAGTTCCAGCTGATCGCCGTGGCCTCGCTCGACAAGTACATCCGCGTGTTCAAGGTCACCAAGGCCGCCGCCGCTCCTGCCGTCAAGGGCTACTCCGCTGACACCGACGCGCTGATGGACGTGGATGAGGGCGCGTCCGGTGCGCAGCCGCTCAACATTGAGCTGATTTCGACGCTGGGCGACCACCGGTCCGAGGTGTGGCGCGTGTCGTGGAACATCACGGGCACGATCCTGGCTAGCGCGGGCAACGACGGCAACGTCCGATTTTGGAAAGCGTCGTACTCGAACGAGTTCCAGTGCATGGCCGTCGTGTCCGCAGAGCAGCGTAGCGGGTTGGCCACGGGGCATAAGGACGAAATGGAGGATTAAGATTTTTTTTTTCTTGTTTTTATTACGTATATAAGATTGTGTATGGTACAAATGTATTTTTTTGAGATGTCTAAAGAGGATATAGGGAGATTATGAAGGAGGAGGAGCGGCGCGCTGCATTTTGCGGTCGTGCCCGGCCTTGCGGTTATGGTTGCCCTGCTTGGCCTTGTTCCGGTCCTTGCGCTGCTGCTGCTGTTTCGCCGTCTGCGGCGTCGCATGCGGGTTTGCCTTCCTCTGGGGTTGTGTATGCGTATGATTATGCTGATGGCTATTGTTGCTAGGCCCGTCCTCGCCGTCGTCACTGTCCTCGGGCTTGGGCTGGCGGTACCGTGTGCTCGGTTTCAGGCCCGCAGAGTTAGCGTTACCTCTGAACGCGTACTTCTCGCTGAGCATGGCTTTGCGTTTGGGCATGCGGTCTAGCATGCGCGCCCAGCCCTCGATCTGCTCGTGCGACCAGCCTGTCGCTTTGCACAGGTCTGTGCGGGCCCTAGTACGGCGGGCTGACTGAGCGAACTCGCCTGGACTCTGCGCGTACGTCTCCCAGAGCAGTCGCTCCGTCGCGTCCTCCGGCGACGACGCGGCTTCACTTGCCGGTGACGTCTCAGCGGTGTCAGCCTGTACATGGTTCAGTTTTGGTCTTCTTGTCACTGCGTCCACACCCGCATCCGCCGTGTTATCCGAGACCGTCTGTATGCTTGTCGAGTGCGCGGCCTCAGCCTCGTCGTAAGTATCGTCATGCTCGTCCTCGTCCGCCTGGTAAATACGCTGCAGCGTGGCCTGCAAGCTGCTGTCGCCCGCCGCATCATTCGAGTACGCCTGGCCCAGGGACGACATGGACACCGGCGCTTTCTTGCCAAAGATGAGTTTAGATGAATCTAGTTTAAGTGTGGACAAATCGTCGTTATCATACACCGACCGCATTTTAGAGGGTGCGGCGGGGGCGGTGGTAGATGGGTTCGGCGCCTTCTTCTTCTTTTGCGAGGAAGGCTGTGACGGGGCTGGAGTAGGGGCAGGAGAAGCTTCAGGTACGTAGTTTTCAAACGCGGCCAGGCTGTCGGGGTTCTCAAGCAAGAACGCTGTGGCCACTTCTGCGGACCCACCGTTCTGAGCCAGCAGCTTGGCCACTGCAGGACCGTTGAGCTGAGGGAAAAGATCCAGGATCAATGAAACCTGAGTATCGTCAGGTACTGGTATTGCTTCATTAGCTGATGCAGCTGATTTGCCTTTGCCTTTACCTTTGCTTTTAGTACTAGTGCCAGTGCTAGTGGCAGTTGAAGCAGAGCGGTTAGCGGATCTGGTAGACTTGGAGGTGGTGCGGGTGGAGGTAGAAGAAGAAGGACTCGGCACAACCGGAATCCTCAGCTTCGCCGTTTCCAACGTCACCGCTGCCGACGGCACCCCCACCGCCGCCGCAAAACTCGTATAATTCAGCAACGCACTCAGCATCTGCCCATGTTTAGCCGGCGCGCTCGTCGCCTTTGAAACCAAGTTCCCCAGTACCGACAACCGAGCATTGCTGTCCAACAACGCCAGCGGCGGCACGCAGAACGACGCCCAGCAGGCTTGCAGAATGGCCCGCTGCGTGCTTGCTGTGGTGCCTGGTGTGATGTAGAGGGATTGGAGGGAGTCGGCCCAGGCAAGTGTGACCCAGTCTGGCGCAATGCCGGGGCCACTCAACAAAACCACGCTTAGGGTGCGGGCAAAAGAGGCGGCGTCAGCGGTGCCAGAAGCGAGTTCGTCGAGGGCGACGGTGGTAAGCTGGTTCACGAACGTCTTGCCGCCGCGCGCGGTGTACAAGTAGGCAATAGCTTGTTTTACTTCGGTCTGGTTGGCGGTGCCGTAACACGCCACGAAGGCCCAGACTGCTTTGTAAGTGAGAGCATCTAAAACGACGTACTTTTTCGAGTTGTCGTCGGTTTGTTTCGTGATTAGCGCAAAGACAGCTTGTCTCAACCTCTTTTCCAACTCAGATCCATCTTCATTCTTTGTTGCGCTGGTGTTCTGTAAAGTAGCTGCGGTTTCGATTACATAGGTTTCCAGGAACAGTCTCATGCTCGGCGACATTGGCTGCCCGCCGTTCTTGGCGGCCGCCTGGCCTGTTAATGGGGGGAGGGCGAGGTAGTACTGGAGCATGCTGCACCAGGTCTGGACCAGGTTGGCCCAGAGTTCGGGGCCGGTGGCATTGATCTCGGCGCGCACGGGGGCTGTTGGGTAGCCCGTGACGTACGGCAGAGTTGTGTCTGACATTTGATTGTGGGGGGACGACGTGGGTTGTAGATGTCGATGTAGATGGGGATATGGTGGTGATGGGGTGGGCGATGGCTGATTTAAATTTCAGTGTGCTTGGGTGGTGACTCGATATGAATCAATTTTTTGTGTTTGTATGTGCCCAAGAGCCTATGCCTACGTCACAAACTCAGTTCAGCATTTGAAGAAAACAAGAGAAAGCCAATATGAATTAAAAACGACGACAAAAAAATCAACTAAATGAGAATGAAAAGTAAAACAAAAATGCTAGATAAACAAAAAAAAAATGATAAAAATGAAGTAAAAAGCACGCCAAAGCAAAGCAAAGCAAGCCAAGTCAACTCAAGGGCTACTTGAATCCAAATCCAACCATGCGACCCAACACAATCGCCGGCCGACAAATCACTTTAACCCCCGTCGTCACCATCTCCAGCAAAATCGACACCTCGTACAGCAACCACATCAGCATGATCATTTCAATAATGACCACCGTCGGTTCCAACGCAGGCACCGTATCCGCTATCGCATCAATGGGACGGAGAATGAAGGACATGCGCGCGCCAGCTCGAAACGCAGCGCAAAAGGAAGCTAAAAGCTCAAAGAGACGGATCTTGGCCATGGCCTCGGGCCCAGCGCCCGCCATCATCATAAGGCCAGCGCCGTCGCGGGTTTGAAGGCCGCCGCCAGATCCGCCAGATCCAACTGACCGCCGGGAAGCTGCATAGGGGACGCCATTGTCGGCAGACACATAAGCATCTGCGTCCGCTGACGACGACAGCGAGGTCGGTATGCCTCTCGCATTCGCATTCTGAGACGGGGTTGGCCGTTTACGAAACAAGTTATTCATTTTGGACCTGAACCCCGATCCTGATCCTGAACCAGCCTGCACTGCAGGCATGGGCACCGGGGCTGGTGGGAACGCCGGCATCTGGACCGGACTTCCTGGGCGCGACCTGTCAATAACCGAATACGCGTCGTAGTCTAACTCGTCGCCGATCCCGGTGCCCATGGACCGCACGCTGGCGGGGTACTGGTTGAGCGGCACGCCGGTTATGGGGATCTTGATTGAGTTCTGGGGGCTCCCGCGGGGAGCTGGCATGGGCACAGGCATGTCCACGACCTGCTGGGAAGAAATAGGAGGAGGAGGCGGGACGGCCTCAGACGGTTTCATGACGTCGTTATACTATTGAAAAAAAGGAGAGAGTTAGCACACACACACTTCGAACATTTGGAATAAAAGCACAGAGCACATCACACGGTACAGCACACATAGCACCGTGATAGCACAAAAGCACAATGGATAAAAAAAAATAGCACACCACCAATCTACTTTTTGGCAAAAACACTTTGCACACACACACTTTGAGCTCAATTGATAGCAAGCAAGCACGCACACACACATACACACAAGCTTTGTTCTCATGAAAACTCAAAAAAAGTGCACCAAAAAGTAAATGATAAGCACACACAAACTTACTTTAGAAGTGGCCCACCCCTGGACCAGCTGTTTTGTCGCCAGCCACGACTCGTACATCTGCACCCCATAGTCCACCTCCGCCTCCGCCGCCGCTTTTTGCGCAGCGCTGGTGGTGGTGGTGGTGGTCGGTGAAGACATCATCATCTGTCTCTGCATCTGCCCAGACTGATTATAGTTGGACTGCTGAGGACGGGCAGGTCTTTGTGCAGCCGCCGCGTTCAGCGGGATTGCAACGTGCACCTCGCCGCGCCGGCTCGCGTAGCTCTGACGTGTCAAAGTCGACGCCTGCGAGGAGCCCCCGCCGCCCCCTGTTGACGAGTAAATCGAGTTAGGGTACACGTAGTGCGGCATGGGACGCGCAGCGGCGGAAGGCATAGGCGTGATAGTCGACTGCGACGACGCCGTGCTCACAGACCGCGGGTACCCTCTCGTAGTCTGGCCGCCGCTACCGCCGCCACTGTGATGTTGGGCTTTGGAATGATGAACAGCGGCAGACGCAGGTACAGGTTTCTTTGGCGGCGACCCTACTGAGGACGCCCCCGAATTGAACGATGACGGGACCGGATGGTTATGGAATGAAAGCGGCGGGCTATGGAGTTTGGGCTGTCCATGATTGTTGTTGGTTTTGACGTGGACAGGCGCGCCGCTGCCCCCAGTTGCGGGTGGGAGCGGCGGGACGTTGGTTATAGGCGGCTGCGACGCGACGGCGGCAGAGGGCGACACCTTTGATGGGCCATGCGACGACGCGGCAGACCCCTTTTTCTTGCTCGCGAACCGATCATAAATAGCCTTGGCTGAGAAGGCCGAGACCTTAGTGTCAGCTGTCATTCTGCTCGGCGCGTAGTGTGAAGACGTAGACCGTTTAAAGACTACAGACGAAGAGGAAGACGAAGGGTCCTGCGACACTGCAGTGTGAAACGTTGACGTTGATGAAGGGGAGGAAGAATAAAAAGAACAAGAGGAAGAAGAAGAGTTTTTGGCGTTGAAACTCGCGGCTTGCAATTCCAGGGCCCGCACTACTTCGTCGCCATCCTCTGCTGGTTGTGTGGCGTGGATTTGGGGTGGCAGGTCTCGTTCCACAGTGGGCTGGTCGTTACTATGGAGCGAGTGGGTAGAGGACGATGCAGGGGCTAGGGTTGTGCCTGTAGGGAGGTGCTGCGCAAAAAGGGAGGCGGGAGGTGCGGCTGACGCAAAGTGCCCTGGTGGGAGTAGATCGCCGCCCTGGCCCAGGGCGGTGCTGCTGTCGTCGTCCTCGGGATCGGCGTACGGCTCCCGAAATGAAAACAAATCGGAATGGTCGTCGTCGTGTGTGGTGCTGTGTATGGTGTGTGCATGTGTGTGTGCGGGTGAGTGTGCTTGCGCTGGGGAGTGTGATGTGCTGTGTGTGAGGTCCTCATGTAGAAGACTGCGTGTGCTGCTGTTGGCATGTGAGGCGTTCGAGTATATGCTGTGTGTGTGCGTTGTAGGTACAATTGAAGAAGTGGACGTGTCTGAAGACGGGGAGTAGGACAGGGGTGGCGGCTGGGGCGGCTGCAAGGCCGGGGCGGACGGAAAGTCAAAGTTTTCCTCTTTGAAGGGCTCCAAGACCTTGAAGTCGTCGTTGTCGTCCTCACCGTCCTCGTCCGAGTCGTAGACGTTCCATCTCAGCTTGCGGCGCTCCTGTTCTTCTGCAAACCTGCGGCGGCGCTCTACCTCCCGGAGGTAGTCGTCGTAAAACGAAAAATACTGGTCGTCCGCGCTTTGTTTTTTGCGATGCGATTTTTTCGAGTACGTGCTGTGAAGGTCGCTGGTATCGATTGTCATGCGTGGTAAAGCTGAGCTGTGGATGGCCGTGTACTCGTCCTGCTCGTTGGTGACGTACTGGCGGTTGGCTCGGCGGCGCGACTTGCGGCGCTGCTCGGACGCGGCCTCCTGGGCCCAGCCCTCTTGCAGCGTGTGTACTTGCTTGAGCAGCTGCTGCTCGCAGAGCTGCGTTTTGAGTGCTGCGTTGGCCGCGCTGTCTGCGCGCTGCTGGTACAGCGGGTTCTGTTTTGACTGAACCACTGCCGAGCGGTACAGCTCCTGATTGAACCTTCTTTCGTCTTCCTCGTCTGACAGGTCGGCGGTGATGAGGGAATCGTGGATGACCTGGAGCTCAGAGTCGGCATTGAGGTGGCCGTCCTTGGTGTAAAGAGCGTTTTTGGCGTAGGCGTTGCTGTAGATGGACATGGTGTCGTCGGCCCCGTCCCGCTTGTTGCGTCCGGTGACGCGGCGCGTCAGGTTTGAGAACGGGCCTGTTGGCATTTATGTTTGGGTGTTTGTGTTTTTGCTGAAGATGATGGCGAAAGAAGAAAAAGATGAGCAGGGAAAGAGACGTCGACAGTTTTATATAAATATAATGATGTCAAAAAAAAAAAAATCCAAAGAGCAGAACAAAGACAAGGGAAGGTTGTGGTTGAAACAGCAGAAGGGTGTCCTTGGCGGTTGGGTAGAAGAAAAGCCAGGACCAGAAAGAAAAACGCCAAAAATAACGGTGGCAGGGCAATTTGCCGTTTTGGGGAGTACCAAATGCACGCCGCACAGAATGTGGCGCTGACTAATTGCGGTGCACGGGCCCAAGACACACGTCCGAAACCCGAGATTTTTAATATATATACGCAACAGCACCCAAACGACGCGAGATCGAAGGCGTTTAAAGCAGAGAAGAAAAAGGATCAAGTCATCCAGCCACCAGCCACGGTAATATAGCATTTGGAATATACAAGATATTGTGTAGATAAAACAGCTCATAAACAAAGTTTAAAGGTCAATAATAAAAAAATAAACATGAAAACAAAAAGTCATTACAGCTTGTTTACAGCTTGTCATAGTACTCTTCGTAGCCGGGGACATTCTCCTTCATGCCGTGGCGCTTACGTGTCTCAATGACAATCTTGCCGGGCTTGGAGTTGACGTCGCGGGGGTCGCCCTGCATGGAAGCCCAGTGGGAGAAGACCATCTGGGGGAACGCCTGGCCACCCGTGGCCTGACGCAGCTGGCCCGTAAAGCCAAAGGATTCGTTAACGGGCAGGTACGCCTTGACAGTAAACAGAGGTGTACCGGGACGCTGTTCCTCAGACAAAACCTGGCCACGCTTGGTGTTGAGCACAGAGTAGATACCGCCGATAGCGGACTCGGGGCACTGGATTTCAACCAGGAAGATGGGTTCCTGGATACGGGGCTCGGCGAGCAGGAAGGCGGCGTAGGAGGCACGTCTAAATGTGGGGATAATCTGGCCACCGCCGCGGTGGATGGCATCAGCATGGAGCGAGGCATCCAAAATATTGACACGGACCGATCTCATGTTTTCAGCAAACAGGGGGCCCTCACGAGACGCCCACTGGAAGGCAGCGACAACCGAGTCCTTGATTTCGTGGAAGTACTGCACGGCCTTGGTCTGGTCAATGACAATGTTGGGACCATTGCCGTCGGGGCCAAAGCACCAAATGCGGCGAGCATCACCAACGTCCCAGCCGTACTCGTCGGCCATGATACGTGCACGCGTCTTGAAATCGTCACGGGGCGAAATCTTGCCGCTTTCAATGGCAACTGAGGACTCCTCGTCAATGGGTTGTGCAGTGACATAGAGACGGTTGTGCTTGTTTTGGGACTTGGACAGCGCCGTCATGGAGGACTCGGCAGAGACGGTTTCTCTGTATGAGACAACGGGTGGCGAGATCTTGAGAGGAATGCCAGCATGGTCTTCTTCGAGATCCTTGAGACAGATTTCGAGATGGAGCTCGCCGGTACCAGCGACAATGTGTTCACCAGACTCGGACTGGATAGTCAAGACACAAGGATCCGACTTGGACAAGCGCTTCAGACCCTCGACAAGCTTGGGCAAATCGTTGGCATTCTTGACATCAACGGCAACCTGGACGACAGGGGAGACCGAGAACTTCATGACACGCAGATTGTGCGCGTTTTCGTTTGTAGTCAGAGTACCCGACTTGAGCAAAAACTGGTCAACACCAACCAGACCCACAATGTTACCAGCGGGGACATCGTCAATGGGCTCGACAAAGCGGCCCATCATGAGCACGGTACGCTGAATGGCCTTGACAAAGAGATCTTCCTTCTTGCCGGGGACATAGTTGGGGCCCTGGATGCGGACCTTCATGCCTGAACGGACGGTACCAGAAAAGACACGGCCAAAGGCGTAAAAGCGGCCCTTATCAGAGGTGGGCACCATCTTGGAAACGTACAACATGAGGTCTGCGGTGGGGTCACAGTTCTTAATGGCAATGCCCACGGGGTCGTCAATGGGACCTTCGTAAAGGGTTTCGGCACGGTAGGCCTGGGCAGTGAGAGGAGAGGGGAGGTGAATGACAATCATTTCTAAGAGAGCGTCAGCGGCAGGCAAGAACTTGCGCATAACCACCTTGAGGAGTGCCTTGCCCTCGAGCTCCTTTTCTTCGCTCTTGAGCTGGACATTGAGCTTTTCCAACAGCACGGGGATTTCATCCTTTTTAAAGTTCATGACGGCGGCAAAGATGCGGAAAATGGGGTCCAAGACAAACAGGTTAAAGGCACGCTCCTGGGTGTTGCCGCTGGCGTCCTTGTCCTTGTTGGACCATTTCTTGGTCTTTGGGTTGAAAAACGAGTCGCCCCAAAGTCGCTTCATGAGCTTGTCCTGGTCAATGCCAAACTTTTTCGAGTAGCGCTGGGCAAACTGGCGGAGGGTAAACGCCCAGCCGTGGAGACCCGAAGCAAAAGCCACGGTACCCTTGTCAGGGTATACCTGGACATCACCTAGGGTCTTGTCCAGGTAGGTAGAGATGATGACATTGACGGACTCGACGGTACGGGAGAAGGATTGGTAGAGATCCTCCTTGGTTACTTGGAGTTCCAAAAGGGCACGGTCAACCTTGTTGATGACGACAACAGGCTTGATACGCTCTGCCAGGGCTTGACGCAAAACAGTCTCGGTCTGCACGCAAACACCTTCGACACAGTCCACGACAACCAGGGCACCGTCAGTGACACGGAGAGCGGCAGTGACTTCAGACGAGAAGTCAACGTGACCGGGCGAGTCAATAAGATTGACCAAAAACTCTGTACCTTCAGTTTTTTGCTTGATTTCCTTCACGTCTTCCTCCGACATTTCCGAGTAGAGGGAAATGGCGGTGGACTTGATGGTGATACCACGCTCCTGTTCATCCTTGCGGGTATCGGTAAAACGTGCCTCACCTGCCTTTGCGGCGGAAATGATACCGGCACGCTGGACAAGAGAGTCAGTGAGGGTGGACTTGCCGTGGTCCACATGGGCAATTACGGACATGTTGCGAACGTTCGCAACCTTGTCCATAAGCGCACGCATTTGCTGTTTTTCATGGAGTTAGTTTTTCTTGTCCAAAAAGAAGAGGGGTAGTACATACATCGACCGTGAAGTTTACCATTGTTGCAGAGTGGTATTAGCTGTTTGGAATTGTTGTAGGAAATTGAGCTGAAATTTTTTGGTGGCTTTTATGGGGATAATAAGTATAGATGTAGCAGAGAGAAGAGAAGAGAGGAAGAAGAAGAGAAGAGAAGAGAAAGAGCAAGAGAAGAAGAAGAGAGGAGAAGTCAAAAAAAAGTAGGGCCATTTTATAGTGTAAAGGGTCGTAGTACTGTAGTAGTTAATTTTAAAAATGGCAAAACAGAGAGAGAGAGAGTCAACTCCTTTCATTGCATACTCAATTGAACTCATCATCATATAAAATAAAAAAATGTCTTGGATATATAAAATGTCAATTGGTGATGATGATGATACCATCAAGTATAGTAGAGTTGGCCTGACTTTATTGACTTTGTTGACTTTGTTGAAATTCAATTGACTTTTTTGAAATTCAATTGACCTTCAACCATCCATAATATGGACTGTCCCTCCTCTTCCTTCTGTTCAATATTCAATTTCAAATGGATTTTTTAAAATTGACCTTTGAGCTGATTCTGGCTAAGCTTAGAGAACAGTTGGAAGATTGCTCTCTGTTCATAGTAAAAAAAAAAAAAAAAAACTCATGTGACGGGTTTTTGTTCAAATTGTATTGAAATTAAAAAAAAATTCATAGTGGTCACAAAAATATAAATATATTACTTGTTTGGGGTATAATTAAGCCGCACAGGGCAACAACAGTACTGTTGGATACAAAAACAGGCTATTATTATTAATAACATACAATTATAGGGGTACTACTATATTTTTATAGGCCTCTATGGCATGGATATCAAGTGATTCAAATTGTGGGGGAAAAAATTCAATTTCAATTGCAACAACATTAATGTAACTATACAGTTAATTTATAAACCATTGACTTTGCTATATATATATATATATATATATATGACTTTATAGTATTTTTGTTCAATTGTTTTTTTTTTTTTGTAGGTAGGTAGGTAGGTTTTTGTTATATGACAGTTATGTTTGATGGCCATATGGAAATGTCTCTGATGTTGTTGTTGTAGACAGTAGTTGGTTACATTTCTCTTCATTTTAACCTTACATACCCATAGCACAAAAAAGAAAAGAAACACAACAGAGGTCGTGTGAGTGGTTTTCAACCCTGAAGAGAGGGGTTGTGTTGTTACTAAGTTATTGGTAATGATTAATAATAAAGTAAATAAGCATTTGTAATATCTTAACTAACATAGATTACAAATGATTAATAATATATTACATAAACAACAATTTTTTGTTTTTTTTCCATTTCAAGTTCATGTATCACACAACACTAGAGTCTCGTAACAAAAATAATCATGAAATAAGTCACAATGACAATTTAATCATAATCATTATACTCTCTTGACAGTATACTCTTCATAATACTCTTTCACAAACTTCATCATGAAATGCTCTCAGTTCAATCTCTCATAGATCTATAAGATAATAAGTAATAGGTTTAGAAGATACTTTAAACAGAAAAACAAAGACAAAAGAAAGCAGCAGCACCTCTAACTGATTTAAGCCTTTTTAACCTCATCTTGGTCATCACATATATCTATATATTACTAAAAATTTATATGGCACAGACAGGCAAAAAAGTTTTTTTTTTTTTTTTTTTTTTTTCGCTCAACTCAACTCAACCCAAACTCATCTCTCTCTTTCCTCCTCCTCCTCCCTCTCACCACCTTGATCATCACTCTCTCACCACCACTCACTTTTATAAAAGATTACAGCGCCCTCTTTTGGTTTTACTACTACTACAAACAACACCAACACTACTACTACTAATATCAACTACTACTCACAACAAAAACAAAAACAACCAACCGCCCCCAAAAGAAAATGCCTCTCGGCTTGAAACTAAAAACAATCTTCAGCCATTCCCACTCCCTCTCTCACTCGTCACAAACCTCATCATCGCCTGTACTATCAACACCAACAACTGTACCTGACAGAATACCGAAATCTACTAAACAACAACCACCGCCAATAAAAGAATCCTCTTCTTCTCCTGCATCATCAACACCTCCCTCTCGTCAACACTCCCAGAGATCATCATTAACAACAACAAAAAGACCCTCGGCCACTTCCTCCCCCATCTCAAGCCCCAGCATTAAACCAAACACAAATGGATCCGCTGCTCTCTCCGCTCCCCACTCCGCCCACTCCTCAACCACAAACCTCACAAACAACAACCACACCATGGCCGCCCTCAGCCCCCAGCAGTCCTTGCTCTCGGCCCAGTCCGATATCCCACCAATACCCATGACCTCCTCCTCTGCTGCCTCTTCCACACATGCCCTGCCCCTCCAAAAATCTTTCTTGGACCACTCTGCAACCCACCACCCGATACCCCATGCCGCAGGGTCGACGACGTCGTTTGCGTCTTCCCCAGCGACTGCCACCACCACCCCGGCAGCTACGCCAACTCTATCACCAGCAGGAAACCCCAGCACCGTGGGTTCGGTACTGAAACCAGCCCGCTTTGTGGCTCATGGAACCGGGCCCGAGGCATTGCATTCTCACAACCTCAAGAGCGCGCGGCGCCAGGAAAAACTCGGCGGCATGCTCCGTGAAATTCTGGGAGGTACTGGCAAAAAAGCAAGAGACCACGCGGTGTCCGCATTGCCAGACCTGGGACTATCACCGGCAAGCCCTAAATCTCCCTCGTCATTAGGAAGTGGTGGAAACAGCACCGGCGATGACCCCTTGTCGCTCATGTCGGGCCTCGTATCCCAGATCCAGCGCGGTGAGGCTGATGCCAGATCCGTCGTCAAGAACTCGGCAACGGCCGCCAAGCTCTCGTTCATTCAAAAGTACGGCAAGTGCCAGGAGGTCATTGGCAAGGGCGCGTACGGAACGGTCCGCATTGCGCACAAGTTTGATCAGTCCACGCAGCGCGACGTGCTCTACGCTGTCAAGGAGTTTAAGCGCCGTGCCCAGGAGTCAGAGTCCCATTTCAATAAAAGGCTCACCTCGGAGTTTTGCATCTCGTCGTCGCTGCATGATGTCAACATCATTCATACCCTGGATTTGATGAAAGACGCTCGCGGCGAGTACTGCCAGGTCATGGAGTACTGCGACGGCGGCGACTTGTACTCCTTGATTTTGGCCACCGACGGCGGGCTCAACCAGGACGAAGCAGACTGCTTCTTCAAACAGCTCATCCGCGGCATTGTGTACATGCACTCCATGGGCGTTGCCCACTGCGACCTCAAACCCGAAAACCTGTTGCTCACCACCACCGGCGTTCTCAAAATCACCGACTTTGGCAACGCCGAGTGCTTCCGCATGGCCTGGGAAACCGAGGTCCACCTCAGCACGGGCGTCTGCGGCTCGCGGCCGTACATTGCGCCCGAACAGTTCCGCGAAAAGGACTTTGACCCGCGTGCCGCGGACGTGTGGGCCACCGGCGTCATTTACATGGCAATGCGGACCGGGTCGTACCTGTGGCAGGTCGCCGTGCCGGACGAGGACGAGTACTACCGCGAGTACATCTCGGCGCGCCGCCACCGCAACGGGTACGAGCCGATTGAGGTGCTGCGAAGAGCACGGTGCAGAAATGTGATTTATTCAATCTTGGATCCGGTCCCGGGACGAAGAATCACGGCTAAGCAGGTGTTGAATTCGGAATGGGGAAGAGGTATCAAGCTGTGCGAGGCGGCAGAGCGTGGTTATTAGAGAAAGCATACATGTAAAAAAGTATTTATTAATATACACCCTAGATCATCCCCCCTACACCATACCATGCATGACAAACCGTTGTATTACCATAATATTGTATTCATTACTATTTTTACAAAAAACACAAACAGACAATGCCCATTTATTTAAGGACCTTGCCGTCAGCAATCTCGCGGGTCTTGCCGTCAATCTCAACAGGCTTGTCCCAGGCCCACAGGTCCTCGACCAAAGCCTTGTCAGCATCCTTGCTGGCGTCCAACTTGGTGAACTCATAAGACTCCCAATCAGGAGCAACCTCAAAGGCGGGCAGGTAGTCCTGGCCACGGACAAGGAAGACACCAACGAGACCGTTGTCGTTGTTCTCGCCAGCAACAACCATGCAGCCAAACATGAACTTGATGGAACCAGACAGACGGTTGAAGAAACCGCCAACCAGGTTGTTGGACATGAACGTCAGGGTCAGCTCGTCGTTGTACTTGTAAGCAACCTTCCACAGGGACCACTCCTCGGGGTTGTAGTTCTTCCAGAACCAAGGAAGAGCAACCTCACGGGTCTCCTCGTTGGAGTAAGTGCGCTTCCAGTCGTCAAGGACCATCTGGGACTTGCCGAGGGCAGCAAGAGGATGAGCGGCCTTCTTCTCCTTGGGGACATCGTCTTCGGGCTCGTCGTCGTCCTTCTTGGCAGCCTTGGGGGCAGCGGCCTTGGGGGCAGCAGCAGGCTTGGCAGCCTTGGGCTTCTCCTCCTTCTTGGGGGGAGTGTACTTGATGGGCTCATCAACAGAAGGGAAGTTGCCGTACTTCTCAGCCAGGATGGACTGGTTGGAGACGGTGTTGAAGAAACGGGTGATGGCGGGGTGGGCAGCGCGCCATTGCTTGCCCCAGAAGCTGCCAAAGCCACGGGTAAGAACAGCGGTGACGTACAGATCAGCGGCAGTGACACGCTCGCCAATGAGGTAGGTGTGGTTGGTCAAGTAGGCCTCGAGGGGAGCGACCAAAAAGTCAACGTCGGCCAGAGCAGCATCGACGGCCTTCTTGTTGTAGGGCTGGACACCAATGGTGGGGAACAGGGCGGAACGGATGGTCTGCCACAGGTCCATGTTGACAAAGGAGATCCACTGCAGAATCTGGGCGTAGTCCTCCTTGGTAGATCCAAGCAGGGTGTTCTCCTTCAAGGAGCAGACTATTCATATTATTAGCTTTCTTTCTTCCAAAAGATCAATGATAAAAAATCAATCCCAAGCTGTGCTTCAGATACCACGTTCTCAACACAAGTCAATTTAGACAGGGATAACTGTTTAAAAAAAATTCTTTCATCATATGCAGGCAGCTTGGGAAGTGAGGGTACAACGCAAGGCACTTACGGTAGACAATGACGGCAATGGTCTCATGGACAGCAAATCCATCAGGAGTGATGAAAGCAGGGATCTTCTTGAGGGGGAAGTCCTTGGCGAACTGATCATTGTCGACAACATCGACAATCTTGACGTCCAGACCAAGGTGCTTGACGAGAGCCTTGGGCACGGCGGCACGGAAGGTCTAAGGGGCAACGACGTTAGCGATTGTACCTTTTGATTGTTTTTTTTTTTTTTTTTTACATCATTGATCTGCTTACTTCTCTGATGTAAAGGGTTCCTTGAGACATTGTTGTGCTTTTACTTTGCGGGTTGCAAGTTGACTTGAGAAGAAAAGGAGGAAGGAAGGAAAAGAGTTGGCCTTTTTATAAAAAAATTTTCATCCAGTGGTTATCTACACAGCTGGCAAAATCATGTCCATAGAGCACAGCACCCACACATGTCCTGTCGCCGTTTCATAGAGTCAAACAAAAAAAAGTTAAAATTACCCGGAGTGACAGTTTGAATTTTACCAAGGGACTGAAATGTTCGCTAATACCAATTGATAGTTTCCATCGGTCAACGAACGAGAATCAAACCAATTCTTGACTTCTTTTTTTTGTTTTTGTTTCTTCTTTAGTTCTTATGACAGACAGAGACAGAGAAGACCAAAAGATAAACAGAATGACTCTTATTGTTTAGGTTCAGATCGTGGTGACAAGTATCAGTATGGTCTCGACCTAAGGATGTGGAGGTGGTGCTGGTGACTGGACGGCCATCCTGACCGTGATGACGATTCGTGACTACCCAGTTCGCCTGGCTGACCACATTTACTCACATTCAAATGAGTCTCTCCTTCATGATTCACTCTTTGATCAAGCAAAAGAGTCAGTGGTTTAGAGTGCTGTGATCAACAGTTCGGTTCGACAGTTCACTTGATTCACGCGTCCCAAATGCAATTGGCTGTTTGCGGGGCAATACAGACTCTTCTCTAAACTGCAGATCTAGGTATCTACGGCTGACAATTCAAAGGTCTTATCAATGGCCTTATGGCTGTTTCTATATATGCATGTTCAAACGGCATATATATTTGACTGATATCGACTGGCACCAACCCTTGTCCTGCATGTCATTGGCTCAATTTCCATATGCCAGTGCCCTTCTATGGCATCTGACGTCAGATTCAGCCCTTCGACGACACTCGATGACCTTGATCTTCCCCAGATCTGCGCATCTGTCTGCCATTCAGCCTGTCCAGCTGCCAACCAGCTGGAGTGCCTGCCTCTTTTCATGGTGCCAAACCCCTACCCTTTGTGCACCAACGTTGTTTGCACAGGGCAAGGGCAGACCCTTCTCATCTCGTCATCCAAAAACCCAAAACACAAAAAACAAAAAAAAAATAAAAAACAAAAAAAAGCAAAAAAAAACAAAAAAAAAACACAAAAAAATCCCATTGGAAATCGCCATCACCATACTAATAAAAAGTGCTTCATCATCAACGCCACCGCTCATACCGCTCCAGTCTAAGGTCGGACCGTCAAACCGACCCGTTATTCGTGATTTACACCATCAAATTCATTTAATTCCCCCTTCAAACGCTCGTGTCACGGCACTTTGACCCTCAAAATCTGCGTTTCGTGTCCTCAACACTCTGCGCGTGCCACCCAATCAGCACCCTTTCCTCCACCTATTGGTTGCCCATACCCTCCCCCTTTCCACGCCATTTGCCCTCAACAACAGCAGCCAACGCGCACCTTGACCGGACCCGGACCAATCCATCACTGCTCGGCTCCATAGTCGTCGTCTTTCTTATCCCGAGTAGTACGGCGTAGCATCCTGTCGTGTGTACTACTCCAGGCCGCCTGTTGAATCTCCCAGCCAAGTCGCCATTGTCTTGTTTGCTGTGGTGGTCTTTTGTCTCTCCCTCAGGCTTGCCCAAGCCGTCTGTGGGTGCATAACCCTAAACCCAGGTTCTCATGGCAAACCCGTCAAACAATAACAGCGCAAGTGCCCGGTTCAGGCAGCGCAAGATCAGCGTTAAACAGACCCTTCAAGTTCTATGGCAAACAGATCTGCCTGATCTCGAAGATGAGCAGCAACGTGAACTGCACCAGGTCGAGACTGGTGTCGAAAAAGGCGAAGAGGAGGTATGTATTATCACCGCTATCTAAGATGACTTTAACTAACATTACAAGGAACACCATTTGCAAGCTGCAATTAATGCGTCCATGGCCGCCAGCTCCGGCGCAAAGGTCGAGCAAGTTTATATCCCTACTCCAGATGCGTCAAAGGCTTATAAGGACTATTCAAAATACTACAAAAAAGACTTTTCTGAACCCAGTACATATATCCGACTCTCGGCCACCGTCGAAGAAACGTCCGGCTGCCCTTACTGCATGGATGAAGAAGACGAAGAGTTTCTGAAAAAGTTCAATTCCAGTAAACCCGCGTCCCAGCAATGTAGTGAAGACGAATTTGAATTCGTCATGAACAAGCTCGAGGAAGTTATTGCCGAGAAACAACCGTTTCTTAGCATGGACCCTACTCAGGTGCTTCCATTTGACGAGCTCGCTCAAGTCATTATTGATCAAATCGTCGAGGCAGAGAACGATCCGAGCAATCCAGAGTTTCTGCTGGCAAAGGTTTCTTCGCTACGCAAGAAGAATACCCGCAAAAGTCCAGCACTCTCGTTTAAACAGTTTGGTGAGTTGATCTATCCTCACTGGAAGGAACGCAAAATCCTCCGCAAAGGCAAGTCTATTTTCCCCATTATCAAGTTTGAGGACAATGAGAAAGACGACAGCGATCCATACGTCTGCTTTCGCCGGCGCGAGGTCCGCCAAGTACGCAAGACCCGCCGAACAGATACCCAGAGCTCGGAGAAACTCCGCAAACTCTTGGCTGAAATGGAAATGGCAAAGCAGCTCATGGAAATGGTCTCGCATCGTGAAAACATGCGCAGAGAAGCACTCCAGCTGGAAATGGACATCTTTGAAAGCAGGTGTAACATGAAGACTCTCAAACGTTCCCTCAACATCAAGGGCGACGACGAGGATCTGGTCACTCACAAGAAACGCAAAGTTGTTCCCCCTCCACGTCAACAACCTGCTACAGAGGATACAAAGTTGGTCGTGCCCAGCAAATCTGCCACAGAAACGCCGCCCCAAACTGCTGTTCCTGGCACTGCATCTCAGCCAATACAGCAGGTTCCTCCCAATGTCCGGCTGCCTGCCAGCAAAATCCCCGATATGGAGCTGGTGTCGCTGGAACGTGTCTCGCAAGAAAAGGAGCTGGCCATCAGATCCGCAGTCAAGGAAAAGCTACGGGCCCGCGCCCTTGCAGACAAGGAATGGGTCAATTATACCGACAACCCATACATTCCGTTCTGTGACTACTTTGATCCCGACGACACCACCCGCAACGCCCTCGATATCGTCAGTCCGCACCATGCGGCCTACTCATCCATTTCAACTGCATATCCTCCTCCCCCCAATAAGCATTTACAATTTCCTCTTTCCTCTTCTCTGGGCTATATTTCTCGACTCGAGTCTTCGCCCTACTTCATGTCTACTGAATTGACTGAAAACGGCGACATGAAAGTTCTTTCTACTTCCACAGATAAAGATGGGCCCTGGCCACCAGATGGCAAGCCTATTCCTCGTGGCACTGCCATGTCCCTGCGTAAGCGTATCGGCCGTGGTGGCAGAATCATGGTCGACAGAAAGGGCCTGGTCCGTCGACCAGAGACTCTCAACCTGTTGTTTGACTCCTCACCCACAGATGCCCAATATGACGCTGAGCTCGACAGTTGGAATGAGTTGACCACATTTACTCCCTCTAGCATATCAGATCCCTTCGAGAAAGGTGAAATGATTGCGCGAATGGAGCGGCTCGATGATCGCTACAAGTACGATTCAGATATCCACTCTGACAGTACAGAGTACCCTGGAGGCGATCCTAGCCGCCTCAATGGCATCTCTGAGGAAACTCAGTCCATCCGCTTTGGCTCTATGCTCATGTCTAAGGCTTACGATTCCTACTGGGACGCATACAAGAACCGCCAGCAACAACTGAGTATGATGCACAAGGTGCTGCAACAAAAGCAGCAAGCTCAGCAAGCCCAAGCTCAGGCGCAAGCTCAAGCCCAAGCCCAAGCACAGGCACTACAGCAGGCTAATGGCCAGCAGCCTTCATCTTCTCAAAAACCACCTACTTCTGGTGACGCTCGTACTCAGCCCATGCAGAATCCGCAATCCATGAACCAGTTTGCTGGTCAATACTCTCAAGCATCAGCTAATGGAAACGGTAGTCGGCCAAAGCAGATGCCTCAGGGCGCACGGATGAACGCGCAAGGGCCCTCGCAGCAGCAACTCATGGGAATGCGAGCTGCAGCCTCTGCCAACGGTGCCTATGACGGCATGGTTCAGGGTTACGACGCCATGGGAAACAAGGTGAACGGTCGCACTAAGCTGCCTAGCAATGTAAATACTAATGCTGGTGGCGGCGGTGTGAACGGGTCTCAGTTTGCCAACGGTAACAATAAGTTTCTGAACGGAGTTGGAATGGGTTCACTACCAGATACCGCTGGGTCTGGGTCTACGACTAGTGGACAGTCGCTCAAACAGCAAGTCCACTTGAGCAATCATTAATGTTTAGTTTAGTTTTGTAATGAATAAATTCCATTGATCAATTATGTTTAAACTGTTTCATTCAGTTGTTTCAAGATGAAACTCAATCGCATATGGTCCAGCCGTGTTGCCCAAACCCCTGCCCAAACTTAATCATGAAATTAGTCCCATTACAGTTGGAGACTTAATTTTGTGGAAATTTCGACTCCTTTTCTCTTCATCTCCCGCATAACTTGGTGCTTCTATTGTCCCCTGCATCATCGGTCTTTTGAACAATCGTATCCACTGTGACCCTCAAGCACTAACCTCTTGCAGTACCTTTGGTCTGGTCGCTACTGCCGTTCCCCGGATTTAGTTCGCAAAACCTTGTACCTTCAGAAGTCCCTTGAATCAAAACCCTTAGCACTCTCAAATAGTGCAAGACATGCCAACAACGCTACCTGACATGACACCCTCCACATCTCCTTCTGTAACTTCCAGAGACTATACAAAGACCATGAGCTCAGCAGGCAAGACTTCGCCTACTCCCACCTCCGCAACGGCGCCAGGAGGTCACCAGCGTCACAGACCTCCCATGCTCAACCTGGGCAACCAAGCCGTCAAGACCTCGCCGAGCCATAACCCGCCTTCCGCCAGTCTAGCTGGAGTCAATTTATCGCACCTTAATACAAACACCGCAACCACTACAACCACGGTGCTAGGTGCCCCGCCCAGCGCGATTTTCTCAGGCCTGCGCACGCCAAAGGAGGTCGTCTTGCAAGACATTGCGCTACAATGCATTTCACCTGCCCTGCCGTCCTTTGGCACCAGCGTCTATGATGCCATGGCGCGCAGCAAAACTATCCAAGAAGAGCAGCGTAAACTCATTGCACAGAGAATTCTGGACGATGACGATACAAGCCGCACTGCCAATGGGACCGCTAACGGCTCTAACGGTTCGCAGAGCTCGGCAGACAGCACCAAGTCGCCCCGCCGTGGGGAGTCGTCACCTTCCCAGCGTGACTTGATATTT